>BPLR01008942.1:0-174670 GCA_021605095.1 Caerostris extrusa | reverse complement strand
TTGCCACTACGTACGGGCTGTAGGTCCAATAGTAGGAATTGATAAAATACATCTTTTCTATATCTATATGAATGTACCACATTTATACTCTTTAAAACGTTTTATTATTTCGTAAAAAATATACTTTCTATAATAAAATATAATTTCCTAATAGGAATAGCTGAACCATGTATCTTCTATCTCTGTCTCCCAAGTATACTCACTACCACCATTTTCGTTTATCAGGCTTTTACTAAATGAAGCATGCAGCTTTATGAACCATTTTAGAACTAATATATAAATAAAATTATAATTCTTAAATTTAGCTATAGTGTTGTAGCCTAAACCAAAATTTTGAAAGCAAAAAAATATAAAAAACATTCACCTGAATTCAAATAGGGAAAATCAACTGTTAATTAGTAAACTTTTCAAAATGGTGCCAGGCTAATTGATTTCTTTTTCACATGTGCAAAACTATAAATATGTAATTATTTTGCAATTTTAAAAGAAATGTGCATCAAGTATCATGGTTCAAGCATTTCCTTTCTCCTTTTAAAAAAACTATTTTTTCAAAAGAAGACAGTGTTTTAAATTACTAAAAATCCATGTACACAAAAAAACCCATAAGTTCTATAAATTCGGTAAAAATATCGTTTGTGTAGAAACTATATTCTAGAAACAAATATACATAACGTTTTCAAAAACTATTTTAGTATTGTACCAAAAGGCTGAAAATGTTTTCCTATAAAGCATAATCCTTTTTGTATAAATTCCCTAATACCTTAAAATCTTTTGAAAAAAAAATTCCCTTAAAATCTTTTGAAACGCGGCGAAAGGAAAACCTTCTAATAGAGAAAGAATTTGAAAAATCAAACACCATTGATCTCATCTCTTAACACCATTTAACTGATTCAAAGAAAATTCCTTTCGTTCTGTTTCACTGCGTCACCGCACAACCGAAAGTGTAAACTTCTTCCTGCATGTACACACAAATATTGACTTTAGGACTTTAATAAAAAAATATAAAGGAAAGAAAAATTCTGGTGAAAGATGTCGACTGTTATGCGACTCAACATTCATTTTACTTATACGTCAAATGCAAACAGGAAATATAGGACAGAAATAATAATCATGGAATAAAATTCCGTTTGTTTGCTCAAAAGCGTTTACCCTTTCCCTTTATCGAATGCCTTTCTTTTTTTGGAAAATAAAATGGAAAGAAGTTATTCGAAACGTTGCAAAGACTTTAAAGGCTCCGATGGTTTTATCTTTAATAAAGGTTTAAGACCTCCGTGTCGCTTCTCGAAAGGTTTAGTGGGGCTATGATTCACGTTTATTCTCACTTTGCACCGAAATGAACTTGATTCATTTCTGTTTATTACTTCACAATAGAATTTCACCTCATGTGAGCTTTTACATTGCGCTTTTACATCCAGAAGTTTTGGATTTATTTTATCTGAAGTTAGATTGCAGAAAATATGGTCCATTAATATAAAGTTTCTTCTTAATGCACTGTGGTTGAAAGCTGGGTTTGAACATTCTTAAGTCCTTCAGGAAATGGATATTTATTGCTCATATAAATCTTAAATTAAACTGGGATCCTTTATTTCAGTAGTAAGAATTTAATAAACTAAGGTGAATAATTAGAACTTTCAATTTTTCCTAAATGGAAAAAATAAATGCAATTGTTATAAATGAATTTATTTAAAAGATCAATTTCATTAAAGATTTTATTTTCTTTTAAATTATTAAGTTCTTTGGGATAGTTGTTCTAATAATAAATATATTTCTCTCAGAGTTGTTTATTAAATATAAGTATTACCAATGAAGAATTTTTAAGTTCTTGATTACAACATGTTATGTTTAAATGTCTAAAGTATGTTTATTGTTTCTGCTATGACCTTATTATATTAATAGTCAATAAATATACACTGAAGTGACAAAAAGTCGTGGATACCTCTTAATATCGTCGGCCCTCCTTTCGCCCGGCGAAGTGCAGCAACTCGACGTGGTATGGACTCAACAAGTCGTTGGAAGTTCTTCTGCAGGAATATTGAGCCATGTTGTCTCAATAGACGTCCATAATTGTGAAAGCGTTGATGGTGCAGGATTTGGGCACGAACAGACCTCTCGGTGATGTCCATAAATGCTCGATGGGATTCATGTCGGGCGATCTAGGTGGCCAGATCATTCGTTGGAATTGTCCAGAATGTTATTCAAACCAATCGCGAACAGTTGTGGCTCCGGTGACATGGCGCATGCCATCCATAAAAATCCCATCGTTGTTTGGGTACATGAAGTCCATGAATGGCTGCAAGTGATCTCCAAGTAGCTGAACATAAGCATTTCCAGTCAATGTTCGGTCCAGTCGCACCAGAGGACCAAGTCCATGCCATGAAAAAAATAACAGCCCACACCATTACGGAGCCACCACCAGCTTGAACAGTGCCTTGCTGACAGTTTGGGTCCATGGCTTCGTGGGGTCTGCGCCACACTCGAACCCTACCATCAGTTCTTACCAACTGAAATCGTGACTCATCGGATCAGGCCACGGTTTTCCATTCATCTAGGGACCAACCGATATGCTCACGCGCTCACGAGAGTCGCTGCAAGCGTTGTCGTTCTGTCAGTAAAGGCACTCGGAGTCGGTCTTCTGCTAGAATAGCCCAAGAAAGCCAAATTTCTCCGCACAGTTCTAACAGACAAATCCCTTGTACGTCCCACATTGATTTCTGCGATTATTTGACGCAGTGTTGCTTGTCTGTTAGAATTTACGACTCTTTGCAGACATCGCCGGTCTCGGTCGTTAAGTGCAGGCGGTCGACCACTGCGCTGCCCATGGTGGGATGTTATGCGTGAAATGTCATACTCGGCACACTCTTGACACAGTGGATCTGGTAATGTTGAATTCTAACGATTTCCGAAATGGCATGACCCATGCGTCTAGATCCAACTAACATTTCGCGTTCAAAGTCTGTTAATTCCGTCGTGCGGTCATCATCACGTCAAAACCTCTTCACATGAATAACTTGAACAGAAATGAAAGCTCTGCGAAAGCACTGCGCATTTATACCTGTTCTACGCGATGCTACTGCCATCTGAAAATTTGTATATTGCTATCCCATGACTTTTGTCACTTCAGTGTATTATATAATGCTTTCGGTAAAATTGCAAAACAGGGGCAGTTGAGATTTGGCCAAAAATTATTTTCGCCAAAGTTAGCTAAGTAATGGGTTGCAACTGTAAGTGAAGTGAACTGCAAACAAGACTAGAAATCCGGGTTACCACGTTTGGTGACTTATCACTCAGTTGGCGTTCACGAAAAAAGTCACCAAAACTCAACGGCCCAAAAAGCCAACTTTTGGAGATGCTTTTTATTATTTTCTTATTTAATTATTATATTTTCTTAAATAATTAATATCATTTTAATTATTTAAGAAATCTTAGAATTTAATTAATTATGGTTTGGTTACCAATGATACTGTATGAATGAATATCAATTCTATTTAAACGACATTACAACCCCCTTTTTTTTATGCATTATTCTTATATTATTAGTGTTTGAGATACATTTTTATAAAGCCTTAATCATTAATTATTAATCAAATTTACTCTAATTCATAATTTTCATAATGATTGAGAGCCAACAAAATAATATAAGGGCAGTTTACCCATGAATTAGTATTAACATTTAATAAGCAAAAACTGAGATATCTTAATAAGAAACAAATCTTTTATTATCTATTGTGTTATGCTTTGTAGCATACATTCATGTAGAATTGGGGCAGTTTTTTGAATAAACAAGCTATATACAAATTATTCTTGGTGCCATTATCAAATCAAAATAAGTCTGTAAATGCAATATGATATGTTCAAATATTTTTAATACTTATAGAGACACACAGGCATTTACATCTGTTTAAACTTTATCTGTTTATAAATATGCATTATTTTATTATAAAACAAGTATTTTATATTTCAAAAAAAAAATGAGAATATTTGCAGTATGCTTAAAATGCAATTTTCTAAAAACATTATTTTAAAACATTTTTTTTTTTTTTAATTTTAATTTTTTTGATTGTGGCTATTTTATTATTTTTTATTATAGCTATAACGATTATGGCTATTTTAATTCAAAGGAAATTACTTGCACAATTTTTATATTACAAACTAGTATTATCGCCAGTCATACATAATGGGAAGAGAAAAGATTTATCAGTATAAAAGGTTTTGCAACAGATTATATGCCTTTATTTTATCATTACTTCCTTAAATTTAAAACATTTAAATGACGATTTCGGTTCTTATGAGCTTCATTTTGATATTATTTCTCTGAAGAATAAAAATATTTCTCTATTCATCATTATAATTGAATTGCAAAAATTATCCCATAAATATCTAGATTACGAAAGTTATTCTGACCAATGTACCACACAATGAAATTCAGTTTTAATTTTGCCAAAACAAACATATATATATATATACACTCAAGAGCCAAAACATTATGACCACCCCCTACATTTTCCAAATCTCGCCTGGATGACGTTGAAGGCACGTGATCAGGTGGAAGTGGTATTTAACTGCTGCTGGAGAGTCTGAAGAATCATTCTTTCACTTACTTCTGTGTGTGTGATGGAAAAGGCTACGGATCTAAGCGACTTTGATAGAGGACAGAATGTAATGGCTCGAAGCCTCGGAACAAGTATTTCGGAAACTGCACGACTCGTGGGTTGTTCGCGATCTACAGTTGTTAGTACTTATGCAAAGTGGATGAATGACGGTGTAACCAGCAGTAGACGACTGGTGATGGACGTCCAAACGCTATCAAAAAGAAAAAGGTCGTCGGAGACTGTCTCGCATGGTGAAGCAAAACCGGAGCCAGACAGTGGCTCAGCTGACAGCCCAATATAATGCGAGGCCAAGTAGAATAGTATCGGAGCACACTGTTCAGCGGACACTGTTGGATATGGGGCTACGCAGCAAACGTATTGACAGGTCATAATGTTTTGGCTCTTGAGGTGTATATATATATATATATATATATATATATATAAAATTAATCAAACAAATTTGAGTCAAAAAATATAATTACAATCTGCAAATTATTTCTTATATTTGTCCTTTCATTTCATTTAGCCATTGTATAATCAACAAAGTCTACTGAGATGGTTATAAAAAAAGATAATTGGGAATATAATTTTTAAGTATTGAAAACTAATTATAATATTAAAACTTAAATGTAAATTTTCATATTTGCCATGAATTATAAGTGAATATAAACAGAGAATCTATTCCCAAAACCATTCAACCCTGAAGCACCTTTTTCGAAAGTGAGGATTTATTCTAGCGAAACTCTCCAGGTACGAAAAGCACTTTTTTCTCTTCGAAAACGTTTACCTCATGTAAATAAAAGCAAAGCTTTCCTAACTGTTTAAGCGGAATGGAAATTGTAAGAAATAAAAAAAAAAGGATGGCTTAAAAATCCGAAAGGGCAAAGTACCACCAAAACTGTCAGACAAATATCTGAGATCCATTCAGGCAAATGACAGAAAGATTGTTCAAAGTATTTTGACCAAGTTTCATCAAAAGAAGTAGACTATCGAAGAAAGAATCTTTCAAAAGAGATTAATTGAACACAGGATGACATAAAAAGCTATTGGGAATTTATATTGAAAGACAACACTTATATCATTTTTTTCTTTTGTGACCATTTATTAATTGCATTTATCAATCTGCCAATTGTTTGCAATATGCTATTTTTCTTACGAACAAAAAAAACTATTATTAAATGTTTATTTTTTATTTATGCCATCCTAAAAATAAAAAAGAAACATAACTCCATAGTTAACCATCATAATTTATTTCAAAATGTAAGTGTGTGTTATAATTCATTTTTAATAATTTTTTAATTATAATTTTAAAAATTTTTTTAATGGAAATACTGAATCAGTTTAAATAGTTTCCAATATGTAGAATGGTAAGGTTTTGAAGTAAACATATAAATACTGCATCTTCTCATACAAAGAAAAATAATGTAATATCAAATTCGATGTTTTTATTCTATGCACTCAAAGGAAGCAAATTTTTTTGACAAGTTTTCTTCTAAAAATTAAAAATGTTATGCCTTACTTTATATTTTATTTAACTTTATACTTTATTTTTACTTAATTATATTCTTCAACAAAAACATCATCAATAGCACGACAGCCGAGGGTAGGCCAAGAGATTTCCATGCATTACTCTGGGTGACAATGGTCCTGCAATTCTTAACATTTAATTCAGCAAAAAACTTTTTTCAATTGTATCTATCCATCGCAACTTGATCGTCCTCTTCCTCTTTGTCCCTTGGCTTTGCCAAAACGAACCTTTTTATAGTGTTTAAATTATTCATTCTAAATATATGAGCAAGGCAGTTTAATCTATTGATCTTAATAAATTTTATAATATCTGGGTCTTTATAGGATTTATAAACATTTTATTAGTAAAAATTCGTTCATTTGCAGGACGTTAAACATCGCCAAATATCAACAAATTCAAGCTTAAAAATAAAGTTCAAAGCAGTACTAAATTTCTTACGTATCACCAAGGTTCAATTGAAAGTATAAAATAAACTGAATTTCATATTTAATTTCAAGAACTCTAATGTAATCTATAATAAAAATGTGGTTCAAAGTACAAAATATATATATAATTTTTTTTTTAATTTGATATTTTATTTAATGCATTTATGTTAGCATATTCTTAATGAATAAGACATTTTTTTTTCCAAAATACAATTGCTATTTCACTTTATAAATTGCAATTTAATCGTGTAGTACATTTCACACGAACTTGTTATTTATCTTAGAAAAAGTTATATGATTATTTCTCTTATATATATAGATCATATAGTTGTAATAAAATAGAGAACCCTCTCTTATTCAGAAATAACTTATTGCTGAACCAACATCTCCTGGCCTTAGGCCTGATGGCCGAATGGCTAGCGCTCTAGCGTTCGGTACCACAGGTATCGGGTTCAAATCCCGACTTTGTCCATGGGTGTTGTAGTGGTTCGGAATCCACTTTAAACTTTAGGTCCCTGTCCTAATAGGATCGTAGAGCGCTGCGGGGGCATTGCTACTCCACGTCCGTGGCTTACCATCAAGTTACACGAGCCCCCTGGGTAATGCAAAGTGAGTAACATAGGTGCACCCTTATGGCGAAAGATCACGGTCTATTTGCTAGCTGCATTAAAAGGAAAAAAAAAAATCTCCTGGCCTTCATATTTGGCTACTATCCTCCTCAGAAAGACAGTTTAGTATGTATATACCTGAACTTGAGAACGTTTACATATTAGATATGCATAATATTTTAGTGATATTTTTAAAATAATGAAATTAATTAAAAAGGGCAAAAACTACATATAAATAATTAAAAAGCAAGAAAATTATACATATGTAAAATTTAATCATATAATTCCATTGAAAATCACATCCATTCATAATCATTAGTAATAATAATATACAGATATTTAGTCCTTTTTTTTACAATGAATTATTGAAAGCATTGTCTAGTTGCGTGAAATATGTACCATTTACAATATGGATACCATTTGTCGCCAAATTAAAGCTGTCCGAATCAAATAACTTCCAATTTAGCTGCTTAAAAAACATCTCTTTCCTGAAATAATTCAAAATAAAAGCGACCAATTAGATCATCTGAAATGCAGAAATGCTGGAAATCACACGCCCAAAATAAAGTAATAAATTAGAAGTACATTTGAAAAACATCTGATAAACAATAGAAAAAGAATGTGGCATTTCATTAACGTGGCAAATTGAACCCCAAATCAGGGGACTTTGACCTTATAAATAACCATTCATATCCTGCGAAAGAGGAACTTAAGGCATAAATTTTTTTGGTGTATTTATGTTTTTGTGTGTTGAGGAGAGCGCATATAAATTAAAATGCCTTTAAAAACCGAATGATGATGTATTTTGTGCAATGATATTATATGGAAATATAAAATTATATAATTTGAATTTGATTTTTAGGTTAATTATTTAATGTTATTGGTAAAAGTGTTTGCATTCGTTTCAGTAAAAATGCATTTTTATTTAATGTACTTCAATTAGGTACAGTATTGATACTTACCAATAAATGCAATATAAATTAGATGTGAATCTTTTGAATCACTAGTTCATTCTTATCATTTTTCATGTTAATATGAATTTGTATAAACAATTAAAAATTTAATAATTACACTTACTATTAAATATATATATATATATCATGATTATTTCATAATGATTTTGATTATTTAATTTCAATGACTGGGATGAGTATGCATTATCCAACACAAAATTCAAAAATTTTGCTTTATTGGTTTAGTAAATATATTTACAAAAAAAGGTAAGGGAAATAATTGCTTTAAAAAAATATCATTTGAGCAAACTTTTTAATGTAAAAGAATAATCTCGTGTTATTTATGCAGCGTAAAACGGATATAGAGTACTCAAATTATTAATTTTTGGAATGTAACTTGAATACACATGTATCTTATTAATAAAATAAGTTAATCACGAAAGTTTATTATTGGAAGAAAAAAAATTAATCAGTATTAAGGTTGTTAAGGCTATTTATATTTGAGGACAAATCCTTGAATCTGATTCAGATTTACAGACTTCATAAAATACATTGTTATTACATAGATATATTTATTTGTGGTCGGCTCTATTCATTTAATTCATCCATTCTATTCAATTAATAACGACAAGCAATATAATTAAAAAACAGTTTAAATAATGATGTACGAAATGTTAAGAATATTGTGCAAAAGACTCCCGAATCACGGTTGAAATACAACTAATTTAGTGGAAGAATCGCCCCCTTGAAAGGAACACCAACTACGAATTTGCTAGCATTATATATATGAGACTGCCGAAATGTCATGTTACTAAGAAAACACTATGAATAGAGTATCTTCCTTGACCCTCTGAAATAAAAAAAAAAAAATTTCTCAGAGTAAAGAGCAATAGGACAATGAACCTATGAGAATGAAAAATTTTGTAAAAAGGAACAAATATACTGCTGTACCCAAAAAGTAAGACCAATTTTTTTTTCAAAAACTCTTCATTTCTTCTTCAAATTTATTTCATCGCTTCCAGAGTAATCGCTCGGGTACATTGCACTTACGTTTTCAATCCTCAATGCATGCTAAAAAGTCATCGGCAGGGATGGCCTTCAAAACAAGCGGCGATTCATGTCGAATCTCTTCAATCGACTTAAAACGGTGTCCACGGAGTGATCTTTAGAGTTTAGGAAATAGCCAGAAGTCGCACGGTGTGAATACGGTGGGTGTGCAAGGATATGGGTTTACTTTTTGGTGAAAAGTTACGAAAAAACAATGCAGTTTATGAGCTGCCGCATTGAGTGTTTTCGGTACCAATCGAGATTTGACGCGTTTGAAGCCAAAATTAAAATTGACCGATCCTTTTTCAAAAAAAGGTCGAATTTTGCACAGATGTCAAGGACAGTGCCAGCAACTTAAAAAAAAAAAAAAAATTGAAATTCCATAAGCCCTGGGACTTTTAAATTGGAAATTGGTCTTACTTTGTGGACACAGCAGTGCTACATAGTTTAGATTTCGGACATAAATCCATTCAGAAAATTCAATGTGCCAAATTTTTGTAATGATTGTAAAATACCAGATCTCTACGACTTGCTTTTCTCAAACTCTATCCATTGTTGTTTACAATGTACATATACTGTTACTTAATAAAATGTAAGTATTTGAGTATATTTTCAATTGTGAAGCGTAAAGATTTATTCTACATTAGTTTACAAAATTCTAAAGTTAAACTCAATCGTTTCGAAAGCAACCATATAAGTGGAAAAAAATGTTCGAATTTTTTATCCGTTCTATTATATTTTGAAATTTTACTAGTCGTTCTTTTATTATTATTCATTTTTTAAAATTCTGTTAATTCAATCTAATCACTTCAAATGTCAGAAAAAGTACGAATTTTAATGTTCAATGATTCATGGACAATCCCGAAGTATTTGCAATAGGAACTTTTATTAAATTAGGGGTTCAGATGCGCAATATGCAATCGTTCGTAACAAACAGACTGAAAACGCTTCATTTTGAATTCAAATCATCGTAACTCGTGGGTTGACTACAAGCGACTGAAATAAACAAACCGCAGTCTAGAGCCAAAAACAAATTGGTGTCATGAGAGGGAACGGTCTCTCTCGCAGCTGAAGCAACATGATTGATCGATCATCTTGTAAAAACATATCTTTATGGTAATCCAGAATGAAGAGGAAAATGTTCTTCGAGTTGGTAAGTGAGGAAATGCGATAACGCACGAGGTGACATTAATGAGGTGGAAAGATGGTTTGAAATACTGAAACGAGAAAATACTGTCGCCCTACAGAGAGTCAATAATTCAAAATATGCATAAATTTTTGGAATCTATTTTAATGTATTTTAGAAAATGTTGCAGTGCTTTAAATAAACTTAATAGTAAAAAAATAGTTAAGAAAATCATACTTTTGTAGGTCGTAATTTATATCCAAGGCCTTTCATTTACTTATTTATCATAAGAACTAAGAACTGTTTGAAGCTTTCATAATAGTGAACATAAATGTAACTTGTCGCAATATGTACTAAAATGGTTTGATGTAGAGATATCAATTCCAGAAGAACTATTTTTCTTGAGTAAATTGTTCTGCATTTGCTTGTTGTAGTGAAAAGCAGGAAAATTTCAACAAGACTATCTGCCTATTGACGCTAAAAGCTCCCTTATAATTATAATGTATTATTTTTTAAAAAGCAGTGAATATTGCATATACCAATAACAGAAAAACGTCAATTTGAATATTTCCCCCTTAATCAGCATATATTAGCCATGGGTAACGAGTGGTACTTGGTTACTGGCATATTGCAGTTGAAATACGCGAATTCTTGCTTTCACGCATAAAGATTATTCAGTGCTTTTGCAATTGCAGGTGAATAAGAAATAATTCATACCAAAATAATGTAATTTCGCGATCCTCGTATGGTACTAGGAATAAAAAAATTAATACCAATAATAAAGTAATAAAAAAAATGAATACATATTTTTGTTTCTAGTCCTACAAAACATTCTTGTGTTTAATATTTGATGAGCATAAATTCGTTTCTATGTTTAATTTTTAAAATCTGCGACATCACCCACATATTTAAATTAAATGGTGCATAAAATGAAGTAATAAATTAAATCTATTTTGTTTTTGTTAAATAAAATTATCAAATTTATGATTTATTTGTTTAAATGTTATAGTAAATTACCTGTGCTTGTTATAAAACTAAAATATTACAAGTTGATGCGTGGTGGAAAAAAAATTAAATCACTTTTAAATTTCTGTAATTTAGAAACTGCGGAATTTCCGTTTAAATAGGCTCATGGATTAACTTGTTTGAATAATAAACATGGTATGATGGAAAGACGCACATCTACCTACCATGTAACAAGACGTTTGAATGAGAGACCTTTTGTAATTCATGGAAGATGAAATTCTTTTTTAAGATTCGTCTTCTAGAAGGTAGCGCCGACGATGACAAATCTACAAATGCTGTAAGTAAGATTTTTCTCAGCTTACAGCAAGGAACCGCAGAATTGCTGCTGCAACTCATCTCAGATATTATCTTGTAGTAGTCACTGAAAGGCAGACATCGAAAAGAACTGGGGAGGGGGCAGAAGGTTTAAAAAAAGAGTGCTTTATGCAAGACGTCCGGCATTTTCGTGTCACTCCATCACATCATGCGACCAAAATTAAAGGTTTAACTAGGTTCTCACACATATCAATTAAATTTTACTGATGAGTCCGGATTTTATTTTCAACATGACTCAAAAAAGATTTTTTATCTGACAAGAGAAGGGAATCTTTATTATATTAGTTTTGTTCATGAGAGATACAAATTTATTTGTTCTAATGTATTTTTATGAAAGTTGATGATTTAAATTGTCTGAGATATTTTAATATAGGAGAACTTATAAACAATTCAAAAATATTGATTTTAATGAAACTTTCTAGAATATACACAATGATTTACATTAAATTCAATCAATGTATTCTGTTACTTTAGCGGACAAATTACAGTTATAAATAAGGGAACTTCGTACTTTCACTTTATAGGCTGCCAAGAATTACATCCGTTGATACTTAAACTGAAAATTCAAGAATTCAACTAGCTGCTATGTTGGGCGCAAGAGAGCTCCATTATTGTAATGTAAGAACATTATGTGTGTGTAATATCTTTTTGAATCGCTACACTGACCTGTACCAAGAGGCAATATTGTGTTCAGTTACATAAAGACGGCATTTTTTATCCAATTTTTCAACCTTATAAAGGTAGAATTGTGACTCCTTTCTACAGGATGAGGATTCCAAATCTCACAGAACTCTGTTTGTTGAAAGTATCTTAGCAACTAAACTATTGTGGATTTGCTTAATAAGAACTTAAACCTGGCTAAGCAAGACTGAGGTGGTCTAAGGGAGATGTATTATTGTACGGAACCCTCTTCAGGTGATTGAACTAATTCGACACAGCAATTGATCTTTCTTTCAACTGTGATTCATAATGGTACGATAATAGAGCATCGCTATCGCTGGTTGGTTAATCATACATTTAATTCCGATACTATGTTTTTCTGGTATGTTTCTTTATGTTTTGGAAACAAGTGCATATTTTGATTCATTAAAAACAATACATCATGTATCGAGATACATTAAATACCATAAAATACGTTCTTCGTAGTATATTTAAAACTTTTGTCCCACTTTTTAATACCTAATTGATGCTTTATACAAAAAAAATTCACGTAGCTCTTATTTGTATATAAAGATAAGGGTTGATATTTATCGATTCTTGTCTAACAGATTAAACTACAGTCCCTGAGTAAACGTTGAGACATATGACCCCACCAAACATACTCGTGTACCACTTCCAATAATAGAAGTTATCAAACATATATTTAGAGTTGGGAAATACTGAGCCTCCATTTAAAAACTCAAAATCCTAATGTATCCGTGAACAGTGGCATTTGGACTCTTCTACCAAAACTTGTATTTGAAGCACTAAAATTTTAAAATTTGGTATTTTTGATGCTATCCCTTGCTTTCATGTAGGAAATATAATATAGGGCCATACTTTATTCAAGATTTAAATTACTTCCGGTTATCACTGTGTTAACAATATGGAGTATTTAGATAGATAACGTATTGCCGACAGAGAGAGAAAACTATCAAAATATCAAAAACTCCAGAAAAAGAAATTAAAAACTAAAAAAATGCCCCAAAAAACTAGAAATGAAATTAGAAGTTTAAAAAGTGATACTCCTTCATACAAATTAGTATTTTATTAAATTTAGATAATTAATATATATACAAAAGCATTAATTTAGTCTTAAATGCATTTTTTATCAAAATCTGGATTTTCAAGTTCATGTTCCTTTTCCCAATTTCTATGAAACTTAAGAACTCAGTTTTTTTAAAAGACACATATATCATGGTATATCACACATTTTAACGCATGAATTTGAAGATTTGTTAAGAATTATTTATTTTAGGTACTTTGATATTTTACCAAAAATACTAATTTTAAAATTATTTTCAATAAATTGTTAACAATAATTTTCCATTTTTATTCAGAAATAAAAGTATATAAAACAGGTTATTTTAACTTTATATAAAAACAGGTTATTTTAACTGCATATGAAACAGGTTATTTTAAACGTATATAAAACAGGTTATTTTAAGTACCAGTTGTTAATTTAACTAAGTTGTTAGTTAACTAAGTTGGTGAATTTAACATGGCGTAGATAGGGCTTACCCTGTTCCCCTTAAGATATTTAATAATTACTTTCTTAAACTTTACTTTTAAACTTTTTTTATGTAAACAAATAAGGCCTTTCATTATAACTCGTAATTAATATTAATTATTCAGTCTGTGTTAAGATGAAATTCCTTTTCTCTTAAATAAAATCCCCATAAAGCAAAATTTCCCTAAAAGAGTGTTATCGCAATTTTTTCAAACTATTGTATCACCGCACACAGTTTTCTCTACAGAACCAACTCGAGATCAGGAAATTTTTAAAAAAGGATTGAAAATTACAAGAGAAATGAACGTGTTTATGAGATGGACCTAATTTTTAGCAAATGAAAAATATATCGAAACTTAAATCCCTCCGAAACAGAAGCATCTTTTAAAGACGAGAAAGATACGAGTCTTCATTTATTCTTTCAGTTGTTAAAATTCTAACCGTTGCCCTGGTAACCGAACATATTATATTCATGAGAAAGAAAGTGTTTTGGAGAATGCTTAATGGAATGTTTTCGTATCCAACAGGGGCTGCTGATTGTTTTTTAACCTCACCCCTCATATGGAGAAAATTTTTCTCGGGTGTAGAAAATGAGGGAATGTTCTTCTACTTGGCATGTGATTATAGCTTGATATTCAAAGGAACAGAAAAAAAAAAAGGAATATTATTCTAAAAAAATAACTCTCTTTATCCCCAGCGATTTCAGCAAACGGTGTTTTTAGAAAATTTAAGAGAGAATCAAATATTTATATCTTTAAGGAATTTTAAACGAGACTCGCTGGAAATTAGTTTTGCAGTCAGAGCTGCAGTTTTACGAAAGGAAAGTTTAGTAGAACAAAATCAGATTTTTTATTTTATATTTGTACGTTGAGAAAAATTAAATTATTTCAAACCAATGACAGCTTTTTTATTTTGATATCAAAGCACAACATTTTTAAGAGAAATAATCTCTGCAAAATTAATTTTAATATAGGAGCATATTATATTTCTTAAAGGAAAGTACAAAATTGAATGTATAATCTGTAAAGCAGGTGCGATATTTGTTTCTCCACTTAACTTTTTGCAAATCAATCTCAATTTGGGTATTTGTACGTCATAATTACTATTGCAGGTTACCTTCCGTTATGTTTCAGTGTGTTTTGTGTTGCGTCAATCTCATTTTCAAAAATAAATAAGTAAATAAATAAACGTGTTGAGGTGTAATTTGAACCAAAAGCGCTAACAACCTCAACTAAGAGTCTAGCTTGCTCTGCTATTTAGAGTCACCTGTGCGTTTCTAGGATTGTTCCTGCGTTACTGAGGTCACTTAAAATGAAACATAGAACATGTTATATTTGATGTTCCAAAACACGCGCGCATCATTAAATAAATAATTAGTTTTCTCAAACTTTACATTAAAAACTTTGGTTTATGCAAACAAATAAGGCCTTTTATCAGAACTCGGAATTAGTATTAAGTAAAACTCCCAAATAATACAAAAATTTCCCTAAAAGAATGTTATTATATGTTTTTTTTTTTCAAAACTATTGTCTCACTACACAGTTTTCTCATTTACAGAACCAGCTTGAGATCAAAAATTTAAAAAAAAAAAGGATTGAAAATTACGAGAGAAATGAACGTATTTATGAGATGGACCTAATTTTAGCAAATGAAAAACATCGAATCTTAAATGCCCCCGAACTAGAAGCATCTTTTAAAGAGAAGAGTCTTCATTTATTCGTTCAGTTGTTAAAATTCCGGCCGTTGACATGGCGACTGAACATATTATATTCATGAGAAAGAAAGTGTTTCGGTGAAGGCTTAATGGAATGTTTTCGTATCCAACAGGTGCTGGTGATTGTTTTTTAACCTCTCCCTCATTTACAAAAATTTTTCTCGGATGTAGAAAAATGAGGGAATGTTCTTCACCTGGCATGTGATTATAGCTTGATATTCAAAGGAAATAGAAAAAAAATTGAATATTATCCCAAAATAACTCTCTTTATCCCCAGCGATTTCAGCAAACGGTGTTTTAGAAATGTAAGAGAGAATCAAATATTTATATCTTTAAAGAATTTTAAACGAGACTCGCTGGAAATTGGTTTTGCCGTCAGAGCTGTAGTTTTAAGAAAGGAAAGTTTCGTAGAAGAAAATCATATTTTTCTTTACATATGTACATTCAGGAAAATTAAACTATTTTAAATATATGAAAGAGTTTTTTTGCATCAAAGCACAAAATTTTTAAAAGAAATACTTTCTGCAAAATTAATTTTAATATAAGAGAATATTATATTTCATAAAGGAATGTAAAAAATGTAACGTGTAACTTTAAAGTAGGTGCAATTTTTGTTTCTCCACTCTTTCACTCAGATTTTGCAAATCGAACTCAATTTGGGGATTTGCGCATCGTAATTGGTATTGCAGGTTAGCGTCCATAATGGTTGAGTGTTATTTGTATTGGCAAATAAAAAAAAAATAAAAAAAAAAAAAAAAAAAAACGATTCGCAGGCTTAAGTTACACCAAAAGAGCTAACAAGTTCAACTACGAGTCTGGTTTGCACTGCTATCAACAGTCAACTGTGCGTATGTTCACTGCGTCACAGAGGACACTTAAAATGCGACATAGAATAATTATATAATAATATAATAACAATTATATAATAACATAACATAATAATTATATAATAACAATTATATATGATGTTCCAAGATGTTTTCGCATCATTTTAATAAATAATTAGTTTTTTCAAACTTTACTTTAAACTTTGGTTTATGTAAAATAAGGTTTTTAATCAGAACTCGGAATAAATATTATGTAATCACTCTGTGTTAAAATGAAATTTCCTTTCCCTGAAATAAAATCTTCAAAAGCAAAATCTCTCTAAAAGAGTGTTATTGCATATTTTTTCAAAACTTTTGAATCAACGAATACATTTTTCTAGTTTACAGAACCAGCTTGAGATCTACAATTTTAAAAGAAAGATTGAAAATTACGAGAGAAATGAACGCATTTATGAGATGGACCTAATTTTAACAAATGAAAAATATCGAAACTTAAATCTCCTCCTAACCAGAAGCATCTTTTAAAGAGAAGAAAGATGTCTTCATTTATTCGTTCAGTTGTTAAAATTCCGGCCGTTGCCATGGCAACCGAACATATTATATTCATGAGAAAGAAAGTGTTTCGGAGAATGCTTAACGGAATGTTTTCGTATCCAACAGGTGCTGGTGATTGTTTTTTAACCTCACCCTCATTTGTAGAAAATTTTTCTCGGGTGTAGAAAATGAGGGAATGTTCTTCACCTGGCATGTGACTATAGCTTGATATTCAAAGGAAACAGAAAAAAATTGAATATTATCCTAAAATAACTCACTCTATCCCTAGCGATTTCAGCAAACGGTGTTTTAGAAATGTAAGAGAGAATCAAATATTTATATCTTTAAAGAATTTTAAACGAGACTCGCTGGAAATTGGTTTTGCCGTCAGAGCTGTAGTTTTACGAAAGGAAAGTTTCGTAGAAGAAAATCATATTTTTCTTTACATATGTACATTCAGGAAAATTAAACTATTTTAAATATATGAAAGTTTTTTTTTAATATCAAAGCACAACATTTTTTAAAAGAATAATTTCTGCAAAATGAATTTTAATATAAGAGAGTATTATATTTCATCAAGGAATGTACAATATTTAACGTATAAACTGTAAAGCAGGTGCAATATTTGTTTGACCACTTTTTCACTCAGATCAAGGCTGCAGTTTTAGAAAAGGAAAGTTTGGTAGGAGAAAATGAGATTTTTATTTATATATTTGTACGTTGAGAAAAATTAAATTATTTAAACTATACGAAAGCGCTTTTTTAAATATGAAAGCACAACATTTTTAAAAGAAATCATTTGTGCAAAATTAATTTTAATATAAGAGAATATTATATTTCGTAAAGGATTATACAAAAATTAGCGTATGAGGTTTCATCCTTAAAAATTTAAGTTTTCAACTTAAAAAAATGTCAATTATGTACAATAATAAATTACATTTTCAGTAAATTTTAAAGATATACCATCATAAGAGATAAATACCCATTTAGATGATTAAGTATTATGATAAGTATGTTATATTTGAAATCACTTATAAGGCCGTCAGAGAATTTCTGCTTATAATGTAAAAGTAGGTGAAAACTCTTTGATGTATAGAAATAAAATATCTTCACTAAATTTCAAAATAACTAGCAAAGTTTGATTTCGATATGAGACTCCTTATTTACTTGTATTGCATCCTAGCAATACTTCATATATACTGGCAAACATCAGAGGAATTATGATTTACAGCAATTCATCTATATCTTCTATTCCTGTAAATTAACAGACATCGGATAGAAACATTATCTCATATATGAAACACAAAAAAAGTTAGCACATATTATAAGGAACCACTGAACCCATATCGAAGTTTAATAGGTTTTGTAGCTACATTGAAAATAAATAAAGATATTTTATTGAACAAATTTGCTATCAATAATTCTCGGACTGCCAGATGATATAAACATTAATTGGCAGAGAATCATTAAATAATTACTTCAGTACTACTGGATACAAACTCATTCATTTGGGCAATAATCACAATTTTGGACAATAATCTTCATAATCAATCTTTTCATAAAAAAATAATGATTATTTTATCACCATTTTCAAAGTAATTTTGTTATTATAAGTTAAGCATAAAACGTAAAATTAAGCACATTATTTTTCAATTTTTTTTTTTATTTCTATTAAGTACGATTTTAACTATCTTTATTGATACATTTTGCTAGATTACAGACATTTGACCTTGGAATATTTGTCACTATAATCATTTCAGTTCTAGTTATTTTGTAAATTCAGCATTCAGGATAAACCTGGAAGACAGTTACATTATAATAAAAAACCTTCCCAGCTGTATTGCAAGGTAGTTTGCTCTATTCTCCGTCCTCCTCAAGCCCAACGGATTGACTTGCCAGGCAATGGATTTCGTTAAGTTTCAAACCAGTCTTCTCTGAATTTTAAATGAATATGCACTTTAGCAGGCTGCGCCTATTTTATAATTACGACATACATGAAAAAAAAAAATGACCTTTTCTAGCAGTAGAATTAATTGCCTTTTCTAAGTTCAAATTAAGGAAACATTTGCAAAGGAATAATCAAAACAATAAAAAATAATTATCTTTCTCATTTGAGGATACTATAATAAAATATAAGATAGCTTTTTACCATAAATCCCATTTGAAGTCTGCAGTCTTACCGAAACATAACGGGCTAAACCACTGTAAGTATTCGAGACATTATCTTCCTCAAACATCTAAAATAATTTAACTGAATTCGAGCTTGTCTGATAGTTTTCCAAACATTTCTCATCCAAATCTGCTCAACTATGCTGCGGAATCCTCATCAATAGTGCAAAGGGGCTTTGCGTAAGAACCGACAAATGCGAAGTAAGCCCGGGGGGGGAGGCAGGATTCTCGGCCGGACAGTTTCTTTTGGGTGACCCAAATGGGATTAAGGATCTCTGGCGCGCAAACAACAGAAAGAAGGTTACCATTCCTCAATACATCCGTTTGCTTTATCTGTGCAGTTCAAGGATTACACTATTATCGGGAACTTTGCGGGGATAATGTCAGGGCTGCAGTTGACCAAAAAGAAATATAAACTAATTATTATTGACTATCTTTTAGCAGTAAATAAAATATATAAATTATGAATACAGTACAGTACCAAAACTATCCATACAAGGAAATAATAAAGTTATCTATATAATAAAAAGCATTATAGCTCTCAATATAATAAAATATTAAAGCAAAAAAAAAAAAAAAATGACATGCATTATTTAATGAATTGATAAGACACTACTTTACACTTTTAATTGATAACTACTTGATTACTACTACTTAGACACTGCTATCGTGGACACTACTTTAATTAATAAAGTATAATATAATTATAAACTTTAATTATAAAATGGAAATAATAATAATTATTTTTTAAATTGTTCTGATAATTTGATGGCGAAAATAAAAATTCAAACATTCTTAAAATCAACCTGCAATCAGTTTCAAATAAAGAAATGAAAATTTTATAATAAATCAATAAAGAATATGTACATATAATTTTTGAATATAAATCTCCAACCTTAGATCTATTACTAAAGTGGGAGACACGTAGTAAATTCCACTATACATAAACTATACCATAAGAGGACTTGCTGAATTGTATCTACTTTGAGCATTACAAATTGAAACAGACATTGGTCAGAAAAGGTTTGCCCCTTTTTACCTTCTTGTTTGAAGTACAACTAAGGACATTTTCATTTACAAACTTAGTGTCTTCACCATTGGTCTCAGAGGAAAACTTTAAATTCAGCTGCATCTTTGAGATTCCGATCCGAACTTTAACATACCTATTTCTTAAACATATGTGTTTGGTGATATTTTTAAATAATCTTTCTGATTAGAAATTTTAACACAATTTTTAAAAATCAGTGCTTTTAAAATGATATATATATACACTGAAGTGACAAAGTCATGGGATACCTCTTAATATCGTGTCGGCCCCTCCTTTCGCCCGGCGAAGTGCAGCAACTCGACGTGGCATGGACTCAACAAGTCGTTGGAAGTCTTCTGCAGGAATATTGAGCCATGCTGTCTCGATAGACGTCCATAATTGTGAAAGCGTTGATGGTGCAGGATTTTGGGCACGAACAGACTTCTGGTGATGTCCATAAATGCTCGATGGGATTCATGTCGGGAGATCTAAAACCTCATTCGTTGGAATTGTCCAGAATGTTCTTCAAACCAATCGCGAACAGTTTTGGCCCGGTGACATGGCGCATTGTCATCCATAAAATCCCATCGTTGTTTGGGTACATGAAGTCCATGAATGACTGCAAGTGATCTCCAAGTAGCTGAACATAAGCATTTCCAGTCAATGTTGGGTCCAGTCGCACCAGAGGACCAAGTCCATGCCATGAAAAAACAGCCCACACCATTACGGAGCCACCACCAGCTATGTATTGCTGACAGTTTGGGTCCATGGCTTCGTGGGGTCTGCGCCACACTCGAACCCTACCATCAGCTCTTACCAACTGAAATCGTGACTCATCGGACCAGGCCACGGTTTACATTCATCTAGGGACCAACCGATATTCTCACACGGGCCCACGAGATTCATGCAAGCGATGTCGTTCTGTCAGTAAAAGGCACTCGAGTCGGTCTTCTGCTGGAATAGCCCAAGAAAGCCAAATTTCTCCGCACAGTTCTAACAGACAAGTCCCTTGTACGCCCCACATTGATTTCTGCGGTTATTTGACGCAGTGTTGCTTGTCTGTTAGAATTTACGACTCTTTGCAGACGTCGCCGGTCTCGGTCGTTAAGTCAGGCGGTCGACCACTGCGCTGTCCATGGTGGGATGTTATGCCTGAAATTTCATACTCTCGGCACACTCTTGACACAGTGGATCTGGGAATGTTGAATTCCCTAACGATTTCCGAAATGGCATGACCCATGCGTCTAGCTCAACTAACATTTCCGCGTTCAAAGTCTGTTAATTCCCGTCGTGCGGTCATTATCACGTCAAAACCTCTTCACATGAATAGTCTTGAACAGAAATGAAAAGCTCTGCGAAAGCACTGCGCATTCATACATGTTCTACGCGATGCTACTGTCATCTGAAAATTTGCATATTGCTATCCCATGACTTTTGTCACTTCAGTGTATATATAAACGTAAATAATTTTCAGTCTTCGGGCTGAACAGCAACAACACAAAATTGCTTAATGCATACCCAAGATTCCGTTTTCATTAGTGACAATGTTTTTCGTTCCTTCTTAAATAAATGAAATTGCGTGACTTCATGAAAAAAAACCTTCTGTATGTAGATTTTTTTACTGTCGTTTTTAAATTAATTTTAATTATTCGTTTATTTTTTAATGTCTTTTTTTGCACATTTTTGAGTGACAATTTGATTTTTACATTCTAAATGTAAAACTATTATTTAGCTTATAAATAAGATTTAATGGCCCTTAAATTTAAACTTTTAAAAATACCACATAAATCTTAACTCTTCAGTCATCATTCATTCACAGTGCCAAGTTACAGGATGTTAAATTATCTAAAATTCATAAGTTATACTTATTTTTAATTTTCCTTGAAGTACATAGAATCTTTTGTGTTCAGTGATTGCCTTTATGTGAATTCTTATTTTAAGTTTGTGTTTCGATATAGAAAAATATTGCAATTTTTAGTTTTTAATTACATAAAAGTGTCCTTTTTAGTGTGTATAATAATTTTTGTGACAAACTAAATAATGCATAAATAGTTAGCTTAACATTTGAGCTAAGCTAGGAATGAAAACCTAATTTTAATGTTTTTAAATTATCCAAAATATTTAATAAAACGCATTTATTTTATGCTCCTTTTATGAAGGGGCATTATTACGAACATCAAACTTTGTTAATTGACTTTTTAGCAATTCACAGTTTATTCTCAGAAAACAGATCAATTGTGTCTTTAACTATTAAAGGCAAATTCAAGGAAAGCAAATATTAAAAAAAAATACGTATATTCGTTGATACGTAGGTTCTATCAAAATGTAATACCAAATTTACTGCACGGTAAATAATCGAAAACTATAGTTAAGAGACAATTGTTTAGGACTCACATATTGCTGACGGATTTTCAACGCTTTTATATCGTTTTGCTCGTACTTGTGACAATTGTGAAGATGTGACATTTATATTTTTATAAATTTTATATTTTCTAGTTTTGAAACAATTATATATAAATTAAAAATACTAGTTGACGAGAGATAGAAATTTCGTTAAATAATTATATAATTAAAAAAAAAAAACCTTTCACAATCATAATTTTGTTGCCGTTTGTACTGTACTTCTGGCACTTGTAGTGATCTTATTCGCTGCAAATAGAAGTAGATAATCTGTATAATATATATTAGCAATGTACGCTATACCTGCTCATATGGATTTGGTATTTAATGAACTTGCAGATTTTTTGACGAAGATTACCAGAGGTCTGGATCAGACTACCATCCTTACTTTCCTTGCAGATGCAAATTCCTTGGCAAAGTATAAGCTTATAAAATCAAATCTAAGGTTCCTTCTAAGATCAAAGATAAATTCCAAATTACAGAACTAAACGTCAACTGAAAATCAACTACTACTCTGACAAGATTACGGTTGAAGCAAAACAAGAATCTAAAAATTTCTGCTGAGGGCGTTAAAACAAATATAAAAAAATGTGGCAACTGCCTGATGTCGAGATTACTCCTCGTCATGTCTTTGAATTCTCAGATCTTGCAGCCGCCATGCCCTGTCTTGACCATTCCCTTGTAAGATGATTTATATTCCGAACTGGCAATCAATAGATCCAATATTATTCAGGGAGCACCACGATATATGATTTTCTTATGCTCTTCATTGGAAACGACAACAACAACAACAGCAATATAAGCTACAGATTTCAGCAACGGATTTATTAATTTCCAGAAAAAGACAAGGCAGAGACAACTACATTACTTCTTAAAAAAAGAAAAGAAAAAAATAAATACTTTCTTGAAAGTCTCTACATGAATGCAAACAAGTAAACCAATGTTTAAAAAATGAATAAGAAATCTCATTACATGCAATAAACATAGACAATAATATTCGGGAGCACCATGATATTTGATTTTCTTGTACTCTTCAGGGGATACGACAAAAACAACAACAGCAATAAACGCTACTACATAAGCAATGGATTTGCCACCCTACAGAAAAAGACAAAGCAGAGACAACTACATTACTTCTTAAAATGAAAGGAAGAATAAGTACTTTCTTGAAAGTCGCTACATGAATGGAAAACACGTAAATCAGTGTTTAAAAAATGAATATGAAATCACATTATGATAAGTTCGAAAAAATCCATTTAAGTTTGTTTTATTCTCTTTGTAACCATCCTATTTTTTTTAATCCCTTTAATTCGAGAACAATGTTGGAGTCATTTTTGCTTCATATCCATAAAAAGTGTCCTATGACTTCAGAAGACAGCTTTGCATGTTATCAAATACCTCAAAATGGCCCTCGAAATCAGTTGCCTTCACAAAAAAAACCTCCATAAATCATCCTCGTCTTTTTTTTTCTCTTTTTTAGTCTTTCGTAACTTTTTTATTTAACTCTACGGTATTAGGTTTCCCAGATTGGATAAAAGTCTTCTGCGAAAAAGTAAATTTAGAAAAAAGAAGAATCTCTTTTAATTTCCTGTGTGAGCCAATTTCGAACCTTTCTTTTGACGGCAGCTCCTTGCACAGGAATATCTTTAAGTAAGTCGTTTTCACCGATCGCATTTTTTTTTCCTATATTCTTTAGTTCTTATTTTCCTTTCCTTAAAGCCTATTCAGGTGGAAAAATTCCAACATTTGAAAGATCGTATTTACTTTTTTTTTATATTATGAATAACCATAATTCTTTACCTGTTTTTGTGCATTTTCTTTCATCTATACATGAAAGATTGTTGATGGAAATTATGGAAATATTTTCATAACCGGGAAACAGAATCGAAATTTGGAATTCAGAAATTATTTTTGTATATTATTTTATACATATTTTATTATATATGTCACATACAATTATAAAATGCTTTTATAGTTTTATAAAATAAAAAAATCAGTTTTGCTGAGGGATCAGTTCATAGTAAATCATAAGGATCTTGTTATTCTTGTTTGGCCATTTTGTTTTTCTAAAACAATTTTATTCATGACAAATTCTAAGAGTTAAATGTTTATATTAGTCTCGAAGATAATGAGGACATTCTTAAAGAAGTAGAATATATCAAATTAAAAAGCTTTTATTCAAAACATATAATTTTTAAAAAACACTTCTTGAAATGCTTAAGTTATATACACGATACAGACTCAATTTAAAAAAAAAAAAATATAAGTTAAATATTAATGGTTTTTAATTGTTTAAAAATGGAAAAAAAATTCAGCTATTTAACGAACTGTGTGCTGTGGTAATTATATTTACAATTTGACTTTCGATCAGTTAAAGTGATACAACCTTATAATTTATTGATCTACCATCCTTTTAATTATTTCTTACATATTTATAATTAAGAATTTCATATCTACATAAATCTATGAAATTGAATATTAAAGTGGTTTTTTCATTTGATAAAGTTATATTAAATAAAATTAAAAATTTTGAAAACATGTTTTAGTCTGTTCATCAAATAAATAATAAAATTAATAAATTATGTTGAAAAAGGCTAAACATTGTAAAAGCAACATTTAAAATTCAAAGTATTGAAAATGATGTTTTGCATGGTTTTTCCCAAAATAAATTAGTTTGTCAAGCACAAGATATCTTGGTTAATTTTACGTGGTAAAAAATTATTTCTTTTTGTATAAAGGAAAATATGATATACATTGTTTATATATATATATATATATATATATACATATATTATATATATAGGTATATATTTATATATTTATATATATATAATAATATCTGATTTCAATATGTGATTAGTTTCAGTATTGAAAGTGTTCACCACTTAGACGATGAGGCTTATTAACTTTGCTGCCATTAAAATTCATTGTTGCGTTTGAAGACCCTGAAGGATTGTAAAATGCTGATTAAGTGCTGAAAACGCCTCTCTGAACACCAAAACTTGCAAAAATTAAAATCCGGAAAACTGATGGTAATAGTCAACCGATATAAGCAAAGTCTCCTCACAAAAGTAATTCTTCACCAATTGAGCTTTGTGCGATCTAGCATTTCCATCTTGTAGAATCATTATTCTCTTACCAACTACAGCTATATAAAGTAAAGCAATTGGAACAGAAATGACGTCTCTTATAGAAGGCTCATATGGATAATTTATATACATTATATTATGTGTTAGTTAAAAGGACTTTCATTTATTTTATTAATTCCAAAATAATTTAATTATTTTTATTCTAAAAAAAGTCTTTTAACCTTTGTATAGGTAATATTTTTTCATGTACAATTAAAAAATCTAAATAACTAATACACAAAAGAAAGCTTAACCGGGTAAGAAGTATTTTTCTGTTTTAGTCATTCGTCGTACTGACAAGATGTATTCTATTGTTCTGTTTTAAAGCACTTGCAATCGATAAGCTGACGTTCGGAAAAACTATTCATGTTTTCTTTTTTTACCGGAAACAGGTTGAACGTCCATGCTTTAGCAATGTATAGTTAGCCTGGCAGAGAAAAATAAATATAATGTGAGGGGATATTTTTTCTCTTTTTCCCTTCTGGATATTGGAATAGAAAGATTTGAAGTGATATTAATAACTTCTAAATTTCAATTGTTAATTTTATACAGTATATTATTATAGCATTATAGAAATGAGATAAATTGCCTTCTTCAGTTAGGCAGAAAAAGAAAACTAACCATATCCCTGGCACTTTAGTGACAAGTAGGCCAAAGTATAAGCATTTTCCACTGAAGAAAAATGAACATTCGTATTAGAGTAATAGAAAATTTAGTCGACACTGAATGGAGGGAAAATTTCAAAGAATTAAATTTTCATTTAAGCTTAAGTAAATGTTATCTAATGCTAAACCTACTGGTTTATGACATGTTATTCGATTTCAGTGTATTTAAACGATTTTTCTCCCCAACCATCAATTAGTTAAGCCAAAATAGTAGAGTTGCTATAGAGTCTCGAAAAACAATTTGTTATATATTCATTTAATTAATCTAATCACTTGGGTCTATAGTAACGACATGTACATTCAATATTTTGTTAGGACTAATAGTTTTATCACTAATTGCGGGGAAAATTGGCTAGCAGCCAAGTAGGACGGATTTCAAAGGATGGCCGTCATATGTGAAAAAATACAATAAAAATGTTTTAGAGGGATTTTAATTGCGATAAAATTATTTTTAATTTTGATAAATTAAAATTACACGATATTAAAACAAAAAGTAGATGAAAAAAAATCCACTTTTTTTTGTTTTTTGCAAAACACCGAGTCTATCTGATTAGCACTCTTAAGAAGTCCGTTTCCGTTATAAAAACCGGACATGTATACCATTATATAATTAAATTAATTTCATTTAAGCTTAAGTAAATGCTTATCTAATGCTAAACCTACTGGTTTATGACATGTTATTCGATTTCAGTGTATTTAAACGATTTTCTCCCCCAACCATCAATTAGTTAAGCCAAAATAGTAGAGTTGCTATAGATTCTCCGAAAACAAATTATCTCATTCATTTAATTCAGCTAATCACTTGGCTGATATTTGGGTCTAGTAACGACATGTACGTCAATATTTTGTTAGAGTAAGGACTAATAGTCCGATCACTAATTGTAGGAAAAATTGGCTAGCAGCCAAGTAGGACGGATTTCAAGAGGGCCGTCATATGCGAAAAATGCAATAAAAAATTTTTTAAGGAATATTAATTGCAATAGAAATATTTTTATTTTTTAATAATTAAAATTTAAGATTACACGATATTAAAAGAAAACTCGATGAAAAAATTCAACTTCTTTTGTTTTTTTGCAAAACTGCTTTTGCACTGAGACTATCTGATTAGCAGCCTAATGAGTAATCGATTCGGTTGTTTCCGTCATAATATATATATATACCATTATATTATATTGTATATACCATTATATTATATTTCCTTACATATACCATTTCACACTATTGAATGTGTTAACACTATATATTCTATTTACTATCTAAATGAATTACAATGTAATAGGTGAAAAATTACATTATTAAAATATATCAAAATGATAAAAATTTAAGAGACTTTCATAATATAAAAGGAATTATATTTTAAATTGATTTTTTTTTTTTTATTGCTCTAAAATTATAAAATTTTGTGTTTCAATTTTAAAATTCAATTACCTAGTTTTTAATCTAAGTAGTAAACACTTTTACCAGAATGATATATCTTTATATTTGTCTTTTGTTTATTCCGAATATATTTCTAGTTATATGCTCTAAAATATATTATTATGATCTACATATTTTGTCAGTGCACCGTTTTTGTAAACATATTTCCTCAAAAGTAAGATTGTGATTTTTTTTTTTTTATTTAAGATAAATTATATATAGAAAAAATAATATCGATACAATAATCAGGTTATGTATATTTAGCAACGTTAATTCCTTCTGAATTGTTTCAAAATTAAGTATACTCTTGAATTAAATAGAATCAATAATTTTCTGATCTAATCAATAATTTAATTCGAAAAATTTTTCTCCCTCGGTTTAATTAGTTGTTTTTCATTTGAAATTTTGTACTAATGAAAATTTGCTATTAGTTTTTCTCCAAACTCATATTAATATAGGCATGATATATAATATAATATTAATATGACATTATAATACATTCTTCTAAGAGGACCAAGTAAGCGAAATTTGATCAAAAATACAATTTTTAATTTTTATATCATTAAATATTTTTGAACTTTCGCTTTTCCAATGATGTATGTTTTCCTTGCTTATTAAAAAAAACATAAAATGTTTGAATTTTTCATTCTTCTTTGGCGCATTTTACAGATTATGGGTCATTTAATTGGTCAATGTAAACAAACCCTTAGTTAATGCTGTACTTTTATTATTATCTTAAACTTTTAATCAAAACTTTTCTACATTGTTACGATTAGCAGCAGTACAGGTAATTGTAATTATGTTTACAGTTTTTAACTGTTTATATTGCACTTTTATTGATATTTCTTTCACAAAGCATCCATCAAGTCAATTGATGTTTCTCGATTCATGTCTAACACACTAAATTGATATTTCTCGACTCTTGTCTAGAATAATGGAAGTCATCAAACATATATTTAGAAACTTGAGAAAATCCTCAGCGTCCATGGGAAAACTCAAAAATCCTAATGAATATGTGAAGAGTGTCAGTTATATCTGTCTACCAAAAACTGTTTTTAAGTATTGAAACTTTAAAATTTGATGTTTTTGATGCTGTTTCTTGATCTCATGTAGGAAATATAACAAATATAACTTTATCCAAGATTGAAATCACTCCTCGTCATCACTGTGTTAAAAATATAGAATATTTAGATACAAAACGTATTGTCGACAGAGAAAAGTAAATTATCAGAATATCAAGGAAAAAAAAAAAACCCTTGCAGAAAAAGAAATAAAAAAAAAATAAAAAAACCCACTAGCAGTGAAATTAGAGGTAGAAAAAAGTAATAATCCTTCATAGAAAAACAGTATTATTTTAAATTTTGATAATTACTCATATATAAAAGCATTAAGTTAATCTTAAATGTATTTTTTAAACACTGCACACATGCACTTATACTTAGTTTTTGAAGACACTTATATCATGGTATACCACATATTTTAAGGTATGGGTTTAATGATTTGTTAAGAATTATTTATTTTAAAAATACTGATATTTTACCAAAAGATGCTAATTTAAAAATGATTTTCGATAAATAATTAATAAAAATTTTTCATTTTCATTCTGAGACAAACTGGTCTGTTAATCTATATAAAATATGCTATTTTAACTACCATAAAAAATTATAATCTTATCTTTCCCTATTTCTGAGAAAATGGTAGATACAATTGGTAAATTGTCTGCACCATTTACTATTTTACTATCTCATTACCCACCATGAGATAGGACTTACCTTTTGTCCCCTTAAGATATTTAATAATTATAATAAATAATTACTTTTCTCAAACTTTACTTTAAATTTTGTTTTGTGCAAACAAATAATTCATTTCATCAGAACTCAGAATTAATATCAAGTATTCACTCTGTGATAGAATGAAATTCCCTTTTTCACTTAAATAAAATCTCTCGAAAATGCAGAATCTCCTAAAAGAGTATTATTGCAATTTTTTTTCAAACTATTGCATCAACAAACACAGTTTTCTCATTTACAGAACCAGCTTGAGATCAAAAAATGTTTAAAAAAAAGATTTCAAATTACGAGAAACGTATTTATGAGATGGGACTAATTTTAGCGAATGAAAAATATCGAAACTTGAATCCTCTGAACTAGAAACATCTTTTAAAGAGAAGAGTCTTCATTTCTCTATCAGTTGTTAAAATTCCGGCTGTTGAAGCCATGGCAACCGAACATATTATATTCATGAGAATGAAAGTGTTTTGGAGAATGCTTAATGGAATGTTTTCGTATCCAACAGGTGCTGGTGATTGTTTTTTAACCTCACCGTCATTTAGAAAATTTTTCTCGGGTATAGAAAAATGAGGGAATGTTCTTCACCTGTCATGTGATTATAGCTTGATATTCAAAGGAAACAGAAAAAAATTGAATATTATCCTAAAATAACTCTTTATCCCTAGCAATTTCAGCAAAACGGTGTTTTAGAAAATTTAAGAGAGAATCAAATATTTATATCTTTAAAGAATTTTTTAAACGAGACTCGCTGGAAATTAGTTTTGCCGTCAGAGCTGCAGCTTTACGAAAGGAAAGTTTTGTAAAAAAAATCAGATTTTTTTTTGTATTTGTACGTTGAGAAAAATTAAATTATTTTAAAAGTATGTAAGAGGTTTTTAATATCAAAGCGCAACATTTTGGAAAGAAATAATTTCTGCAAAAATTAATTTTAATATAAGAAAATATTATATTTCATAAAGGAATGTACAAAATTTGACGTATAAACTGTAAAGCAGATATGATATTTGTTTCTCCACTCTTTCACTTAGCTTTTGCAAATCGATATCAATTTGGGTGTTAGCACATCGTAATTGGTATTGCAGGTTAGCGTCCGTTGTGTTTGAGTGTGTTTTGTGTTTGTCAATCTCGTTAAGAAAACGTTTCGCAGGTGTAAATTGAATAAAAGCGCAAACCAACTAAGAGTCTGGTTTGCTCTTGCTATTCGAAGTCAACTGTGCGTATCTAGGATAGCCACTGCGTCACTGAGGTCACTTAAAATGAGACGCAGAACCTGTCATATTTAATGTTCCAAGATGCACGGACATCATTATAATAAATAATTAGTTTTTCTCAAACTTTACTTAAAATGTCTGTTTGTAATTCATCAGAATCTCTGGGTTAACATTAAGTATTCACTCTGTTTTACAATGAAATTTACTTTCTCTTAATTAAAATCCCAACCAAAAGCAAAATTTCCTTAAAAGAGTGTTACTGTAAATTTTTTAAACTATTGAATCATCGCATTCAGTTACAGTTTTCTCATTTGCAGAACCGACTCGAGATCAACAAATTAAAAAAAAAAAAAAAATGAAAATTACAACAGAAATGAATGCATTTATGAGATGGACCTAATTTTAGCAAATGAAAAATATCGAAATTTAAATCCTCAGAACTAGCAGCATCTTTTAAAAGAGGAGAAAGATGCGCGAGTCTCCATTTATTCGTTCAGTTGTTAAAATTCCGACCGTTGCCATGGCAACTGAACATATTATATTCATGAGAAAGAAAGTGTTTCGGAGAATGCTTAATGGAAGGTTTTCGTATCCAACAGGTGCTGGTGATTGTTTTTTAACCTCACCCTCATTTGTAGAACATTTTTCTCGGGTGTAGAAAAATGAGGGAATGTTCTTCACCTGGCATGTGATTATAGCTTCATATTCAAAAGAACAGAATGAAAAAGGAATATTATCCTAAAATAACTCTCTTTGTCCCTAGCGATTTCAGCAAAACGGGTTTTAGAAAATTTAAGAGAGAATCAAATATTTATATCTTAAAGAATTTTAAACGAGACTCGCTAGAAATTAGTTTTGCCGTCAGAGCTGCAGTTTTACGAAAGGAAAGTAAAAAGGCTTTTCTTTACATTTGTACGTTCAGGAAAATTAAATTATTTTAAATACATGAAATCGTTTTTTTAAACATCAAAGCGCAACATTTTTAAAAGAAATAATTTCTGCAAAATTACTTTTAATACAAGAGAATATTATATTTCATACAGGAATATGTAAAATTTAACGTATAAGATTTAAACTTTAAAAATGTAAGTTTTCATCTAGAAAAAATATCAATTATAAAAATAAATTACTTTTTCAGTAAATTGCAAAGATATAACAAAAGGATTGCCTATTCATTTCAGATGATTGAGTATTTTGATAAGTATGGTATATTTGAAATTACTTATATGGCCGTCACAGAATTTCTGCATACAATGCAAACGTAGGTGAAAACTCTTTTATTATAGAAATAAAATATCTTTGCTAGTTAAATTTCAATTTAACTAGCAAAGTTAGATTTCGATAAGAGATTCCTTTTTTTCTTGTATTGGATCCTAGAAATACTTTTATCTTATATAATATACTGACAAGCATCTGAGGAATTATGACTTATAGCAGCTCTTTTTAAATTTTCAATTCCTGTAAATTAAAACAGCCGTCACGTAGGTAGAGTATCCAACATACCACAGATGAAAAGTTTTCAGCAATTATAAGGACCCAACTGAGCTCACATCGAAATTTAATGGCTTTTGTAGTTACATTGTAAATAGAAAGAGATATTTTATTGAACAAATTTGCTATCAGTAATTCTGGGACTACCAGATGATATGGATATTAATAGGCACATAATCATTAACTAATTACTTCTGTACTATTGGATCAAAATCATACATTTGTGCAATAATTAAATTTTTGGACAACAGTAAACTTTTATAAAAAAAAAATATTTTATCAAGATATGTTAAGTAATTTTATTATTGTAAGTTTAGCACTAAAACGTAAATTTAATCTTTATGAAAATTAATCCTTTTATTAAAAAAACAAAGTATTTTTATTTACAATTTTAACTATTTTTATTGAATCTTTTAATTGCATATGATCTTTATGGACATTAATCACATTATTTAAGAAAAAGCATTTATTTTTATTTACATTTTAACTATTTTTAAAGATACTTTTTTTAAATGACAGATATTTTGACCTATGAATATTTGTCTCTAGAATCATTGCAATGATAGTTATTTAGTAAATTTAGCATTACCCAGGATACGCCTGGGAAACAATTACATTATGATAAAAACTTTCCCAGCTATAATGCAAGGAAGATTGCTCTATTCTCCCGTCTTCCTAAAGCCCGAAGAATCGGCATTCTAGTCAACGGATTTGTTTGGGTTGAGATCCCGTATATTAGGTTTCAAACCAGGCTCCTCTGATTTGTAAAATCCATGTATACTTTAGTAGGCTGCTCCTATATAAGCAATAATTTTCATTACGTCATACATAAAAAAAAAATCTAGTAGTAGAAATAATTGCATTTTCTGAGTTTAAATAAAGAAAGCAGGAATAATATATTGCTCTTATAAGGAATAATAGGAGCAATAAAATAATTATCTTTCTAATTGTGGATATTCTAATGAAATACGACATAGCTTTTTCCATAAATCCCATTCGAAGTCTGAAGTCTTACAGAAATATATCGGACTAAACTACTGTAAGCATTCGAGACATTATCTTCCTCAGACATCTAAAATAATTTAACTGAATTCGAGCTTGTCTGGATCGTTTTCCAAACATTTCTATCCAAATCTGCTCAACTATGCTGCGGAATCCTCGTCCAATAGTGCAAAGGGGCTTTGCGTAAGAACCGACAAATGCGAAGTAAGCCCGGGGCAGGGGAGGCAGGATTCTCGGCCGGACAGTTTCTTTTGGGTGACCCAAATGGGATTAAGGATCTCTGGCGCGCAAACAACAGAAAGAAGGCTACCATTCCTCAATACATCCGTTTGCTTTATCTGTGCAGTTCAAGGATTGCACTATTATCGGGAACATTGTGGGGATAATGTTAGGGCTACAGCTGACCAAAAGAAATATAAACTAATTATTGTTTACGATTAGCCGTAAATATAATATATAAATTATGAATACAGTACAATACTAAAACTATCCATACAAAGAAATAAAATTATCTATATAATAGAATATTAAAGCAAAAAATAATGCCTTGCATTATTTAATAGAGTGATAAAATATCTGCTAACGTGGACACTACTTTAATTAATAAAATATAATACAATTATAAACTTCAACTATAAAAAGAATAGAATTTTTTTAAAATTGTTCTGAGAATTTGATGGTGAAAAATCAATCTTTCTTAAAATCAACCTGCAATCAGTTTCAAATAAAGAAATGACAATTTTATAAGACATCTATGAGGAAGACTATAAGATTTGCTGATCTATAAGACTTGCTGAATTGTATCTACTATGAGCATTACAAATTGAAACAGACATTGGTCAGAAAAGGTTTGCCCCTTTATACCTTCTTGTTATTAAGTACAACTAAGGACATTTTTATTTAGTGTCTTCATCCTTGGTCTAAGATGAAAACTTTAACAGACCTTTTCTTAAATATATGTGTGTGGTGATATATTAAATAATTTTCTGATTAAAATTTTAGCACAACTTTTAAAAAAGCAGTGCTTTAAAATTATACATACATATTATATATATATATATATATAAACTTAAATAAGTTTCAGTCGTCAGGCCATTTTAACTGAAACAACATCAACACAAATTGCTTAACGCATACTCAAGATTCCATTTTCATTAGTGAGAATGTTTTTCGTTCCTTCTTAAATAAATGAAATTGTGTGACTTCATTAAAAAATAACTTCTGTATGTAGATTTTTTTTTACTGTCGTTTTAGATTAATTTTAATTAGTCGTTTATTTTTTAATGTCTTTTTCTGCACATTTTTGAGTGATAATTTGATTTTTATATTTTAAATGTAGAAACTATTTTTTAACTTATAAATAAGATTTAACGTCGCTTAAATTTAAATTCTTAAAAATACCACACAAAATCTTATTACTTCAAGTCATCATTCATTCACAAGGCCAAGTTACACGATATTAAATTATTTTTAAATGTATAAGTAACACTTTTTTTTATTTTCCTTGAAGTGCATGGAAACTTTTATATTAAGTGATTGCTATTATGAGAATTTTTTTTCCAGTATGAAATGTTTTTTACAGAAATATAGGTGAACGAAGTTTATGTTTCGATATAGAAAATATTGCAGCTTTTTAGATTTTTTTAATTACATAAAAATGTTTTTGAGTGTGTATAATAATTTTTGTGTTTTACTATATACTGCAAAAATATCAAGCTTAGCTACGAATTAAAACCTAATTTTAATGTTTTAAATTATCCAAAAGATTTTATAAAAAGCATTTACTTTATCCTACTCTATGAAGGGCATTGTTACGAACATCAAACTTTGTTAATTGACTTTTAGCAATTCACAGTTTATTCTCAAGAACATAGTTCTATTGTATCTTTAACTGTTATATGCAAATTCAAGGAAAGCAAATACTAAAAAAATGCGTAGATTCGTAGATACGTAGGTTCTATCAGAAATGTAATACCAAATTTACTGCACGGTAAATAATCGAAAACTATAGTTATGAGACAATTTTTTAGGACTCGCATATTGCTGACGGATTTTCAACAATTTTATAGCTTTTCTCCCGTACTAATCTAATAGCTGTCTCATCCTATTTGAGCTAGCAGCTTCAAGAACGATCAATAGCAAGCATAGAAAATTATTTTTCATATGTTGTAATTAAATTAGTTGCCATGATCGCCAAATTCATTTAGACTGAAAGAAATATGTGGAAGAGGATATGAATACTCTCATGATATTTCCGAAATAGAATTCGTTAAATACAACTGTGGTATTTTTCTAATTTTTTATCAACAACTTTAGTCGGTCCATTTAGGACAACTGTGAAGATGGGACATTTAGTTTAGCGGCAGTTTATAGTATTTTTTACAGATTTAAATCATATTTATTTATGAAAATATTTTAAACATTCTTCTCTATTTATGTTCCTTTTTCTGTGGTTTTGCTGGAGTGAAACTTAAAAAAATTTATATTGTTCTAGTTTTTTGAAACAATTATATATAAATTAAAAATATTAATTGACGAGAGATAGAAATTTCGTTAAATGTTTATATAATTAGAAAAAAAAACCCTTTTAAAATCATAATTTTGTTATCATTTGTTCTGTACTTCAGGCACTTGTAGTGATCTTATTAGCAGCAAATAGGAATAAATCATCTGTATAATATATATTAGCAATGTACGCTATCCCTGCTCATGTAGGTTTGGAATTTTATGAACTTGCAGATTCTTTGGCGAACAATACCAGAGGTCTGGATTAGACTGCCATTCCTACTCCCCTTGCAGATGAAAATTCCTTGGTAAAGTATAAACTTATAAAATCAAAACTAAGCTTCCTTCTAAGATCAAAACTTAATTCCAAATTAAATAACTAAATGTCGACAAAAAAACAGGTACTGCTCTCACATGATTACGGATGAAGCACCAATAGAATTTGAAAATTTCTGCTGATGGTTTTAAAATAATACCAAAAATGGGGCAACTGCCCTGATCTCGAGCTTACTAATCATCATGCCTTTGATTGCCCCGATCTTGCAGTCGTCATGCACTGTCTGGACCATCTCTCGGAAGATGATTTATATTCCGAGTTGGTCAACAACATAGTCAATATTATTCGGGAGCTCCACGATATTTTATTTTCTTGTACTCTTCAGAGGATACGACGACAACAACGACAATAAAGACTTCCTATAAGCAGTGGATTTACCAATTTTCAGAAAAGGCAAACCAGAGACAACTACATTACTTCTTAAAAAGAAAAGAAAGAATAAATACTTTCTTGAAAGTCTACACGAATGCAAACGCATAAATCAATGTTTAAAAATGAATAAGAAATCATATTATGATAAATCCGAAAATCCATTTAAGTTTCTTTTATTCTCTTTGTATTTTTCCTACTTTTTTAAATCCCTTTAATTCGAGAACAATGTTAGAGTCATTTCGCTTCATATTCATAAAAAAGTGTCCTATGACTTCCAGAAGACAGCTTTGCATGTTATAAAATACCTCAAAATGGCCCTCGAAATCAGTCGCCTTCACAAAAAAAACCTCCATAAATCTTCCTCGTCTTTTTTTATTCTCTTTTTAGTCTTTCGTAACTTTTTTATTTAACTCTACGGTATTAGGTTTCCCAGATTGGATAAAAGTCTTCCACGAAAAAGGAAATTTACAGAAAGAAGAATCTCTTTGAATTTCCTGTGTGAGCCAATTTCGAACCTTTCTTTGACGGCAGCTCCTTGCACAGGAATATCTTTAAGTAAGTCGTTTTCACCGATCGCATTTTTTTGTGTGGATATTTATTCTTTCGTTCTTATTTTCCTTTCCTTGAAGCCCATTCAGGTGGAAAAATTCCAACATTTGAAAGATCGCTTTGCTTTTTTTTTTATTTGAATAATCATAATTCTTTACATGTTTTGTGTCTTTTCCTTTATCTGTGGATTGTTGATGAAAATTATGAAAGTGTTTTTCATAATTGCTTTAAAACACAATAGTATCATTACATTGCTTATGGAGTACAACTTTTAATATAATTATTGCAATGTAAAAATATATTTTGATTCTATTTAAAACGATTGATTTACTTTATTGATTTAAAATGTTTCATTCAAATTTAATCAAAAATTATTATTAAATGATTTAATTAGGAATCAGTTGCTTTTTTTGAAAATCTATGCAAATCCATTTGGTCTTATTGTACATAAACTGTATACCTGTATTAACAAAATCTCTTGTTTGCAAATTTATCGAAAAACTGTTTGAAATTTTAGTAATATTTTAGTTTTGTAGAATAAACAACATTTGGCTGTCAGAAATTTAAAAAAACACTATTCTTGGAATATTAATTTCAATATTGGCTTTAAATTAATTAAATTTTTTATTAATACAAATTTCTTTTACAAATATATAAAAAAGGCTCCTTAAAAATACAAATTTTTGGTATAAATTGTAATATTAATTGAATGAAAAATTTGAAATTGAGATTAGAAAAAAATATTTAAATTTCGAAAATTCGTTTATATAACATAAAAGTAATGGTGACTGAAGAGAAACATGGCCACCAGTGCTATGATTTCATTAAATGGTATTTTTTAATTTCTTAGAATTCAGAAAATATTTTTGTATATTATTTTTATATATTTTATTATATATTATATACGTTCGTCATTATAATAAATAATTAATTTTCTTAAACTTTACTTTAAACTTTAGTTTATGCAAACAAATAAGGCCTTCCTTCAGAACTAGTATATTCACTCTGTGTTAAAAGGAAATTCCCTTTCTATTAAATAAAATTTCCTTAAAAGCAAAATTTCCCTAAAGGAGTGTTATTGTATTTTTTTATCAAAACTATTGAATCAACGAACACAGTTTTCTCATTTACGCAACTAGCTTGAGATCTAAAATTAAGAAAAAAAAAGAGAGAAATGAACGTATTTATGAGATGGACCTAATTTTAGCAAATGAAAAATATATCGAAACTTAAATCCCCTCCGAACTAGAAGCATCTTTTAAAGAGCAGAAAAGATGCGAGTCTTCATTTATTCTGTTAAAATTCCGACCGTTGCCATGGCAACTGAACATATTATATTCATGAGAAAGAAAGTGTTTCGGAGATTGCTTAATGGAATGTTTTCGTATCCAACAGGTGCTGGTGATTGTATTTTAACCTCACCCTCATTTGTAGAAAATTTTTTCGGGTGTAGAAAAATGAGGGAATGTTCTTCACCTGGCATGTGATTATAGCTTGATATTCAAAGGAAACAGAAAAAAAAAAAATTGAATATTATCCTAAAATAACTCTCTTTATCCCTAGCGATTTCAGCAAACGGTGTTTTTAGAAAATTTACGAGAGAATCAAATATTTATATCTTTAAAGAATTTTAAACGAGACTCGCTGGAAATTAGTTTTGCCGTCAGAGCTGCAGTTTTACGAAAGGAAAATTTCTTAAAAGAAAATCAGATTTTTTTCTTTACATTTGTACGTTCAGGAAAATTAAATTATTTAAAATATATGAAAGAGTTTTTTTTTAATATCAAAGCACAAAATTTTTAAAAGAAACAGTTTCTGCAAAATTAATTTTAATATAAGAGAATATTATATTTCGTAAAAGAATAAATAAAATTTAATGTGTAAGGTTTAAATCATAGGTGCGCAGTAGATCTACCTCCCCGTGGTGCACCTGGTAATATTTTTCAGTGGCTAAAAGATTTACAACTTGGCATTATGTTAGATTAATGAACTCTGTTTCAGCATGTTTTGTTGTATTCTCTGTTCTTTTTTATTTTCGTTGTTCCTTTTTTTTTTTTTTTTAACTGTTACTGTTCATAATCTGCTATTGGAAATAAAAAAATTATAGTTTAAATATTAAAAATTTAAATTTTCATCTTTAAAATATATCAATTATTAAAAAAAAAGTTACTTTTTCAGTAAATTTTAAAGATATACCAACGTAAGGGATAAATACCTATTTTAGGTGATTAACTATTATGATAAGTATAGTATATTTGAAATCCCTTTAAGTCAGTCAGAGAATTTCTGCTTGCAATACAAAAGTAGGCGAAAACTCTTCACTAAATTTCAATTTAGTTATATTTCGATAAGAGTTTTCTTATTACTTGTATTGATCTTTTATATAATATACTGGCAAGCATCTGAGAAATTATAAATTATGGCACCTATTTTAAATCATTTATTGTATCTCACATACCACAAATGAAAAAGTTTGCACGTATTATAAAGAGTCAACAGAGCACTCATCGAAATTTAATAGTTTTTGTAGTTACATTGAAAATAAATAATTATATTTTATTAAGTAAATTTGCTATCAATAATTCTCGAACTACGAGATGATATGGATATTAATAGCACAAAATCAATAAATAAATACTTCAATACCATTTGATATAAAATTATTTAATTGGACAGTAATTCTATTTTTGGACAATAATAATTTGTTTTCATAAAACGTTTTTTTTATGAAAACGTTTTTATTTTATGTTTTAAGTTTTAACGTATTTTCATGTTTTTTTTATAAAACAAGATTAGTTTATCAAGATGTGTAACGTAATTATGTTATAGAAGGTTTAATCCTAAAACGTAAATTTAATCTTTGTTTACATTAAAGCACATTATTTTTTAAAAAAACTATTTTTTATTTAAAATTTTTAATTTTTTAATGATGTTTTTTTTTTAAATGAACACTAAGCACATGATCTTTATGAATATTTAGTACATTATTATTTTTTTTTTTAAAAGCATTTATTTTTATTTACAATTTTAACTATTTTTAATGATACATTTTTAAATGACAGATATTTTGACTTACGAATATTTGCCGCTAGAATCATTACAATGCTAGTTATTTAGTAAATTCATCATTACCCAGGATACGCCTAGGAAACAGTTTCGTTATAATAAAAACCTTCCCAGCTGTAACGCAAGAAAGGTTGCTCCCATCCTCCTCAAGCCCACAGAATCAGCTTTCTAGTCAACCGATTTGTTTGGTTTGGGATCGATTCGTTTGTTCGGTTTCAAACCAGGTTCCTCTGATTTGTAAAATCATTGTACAATTAAGTAGGCTGCACCTATATAAATATTTCTTCATTAAGTCATACAAGAAAAAAAAAAATTATTCTAGTAATTTAGAATTAATTACATTTTTTACATTTTTGAGTTTAAATAAAGAAAACATAAGGAATAATGAAAGCAATAAAAATTATCTTTGTAATTAAGGATACTTTAATGAAATATAATATATTTTTTTTCCATAAATCCCATTTGAAGTCTGCAGTCTTATCAAAAACATATCAGACTAAACCACTGTAATCATTCGAGACATTATCTTCCTCAGATATCTAAAATAATTTAACTCAATTCGGGCTTGTCTGGATCGTTTTCCAAACATTTCTTTCCAAATCTGCTCAACTATGCTGCGGAATCCTCATTCAATAGTGCAAGGGGGCTTTGCGTAAGAACCGACAAATGCGAATAAGCCCGGGGGCAGGATTCTCGGCCGGACAGTTTCTTTTGGGTGACCCAAATGGGATTAAGGATCTCTGACGCGCAAACAACAGAAAGAAGATTACCATTCTTCAATACATCTGCTGCTTTATCTGTGCAGTTCAAGGATTGCACTATTATCGGCAACATTGTGGGGGATAATGTCAGGGCCACAATAGACCAAAAAAAAATATAAGCTAATTATTATTGACGATCTTTCTAGCAGTAAATAAAATATATAAATTACCTATACAGTAAAATACTAATATTACCCATTCAAGGAAATATTAAAACTATCTATATAATTAAGTATTAAAGCATTATATTATGTATTTTTATTGTATTAGTATTATACAATATTAAAGCAAAAAAATGACTTGTTTCATTTAATAAATTGATAAAAATGTCTGCTAACATAGACATTTCTTTAACTAATAAAATATAATATAATTACAATCTTTATTAATAAAAAAAATATTTTTAAAATTGTTATGAGAGTTTATTGGGAAAATAAAAATTCTACCTTCTTAAAGTCAAACTGAAATCAATTTCAAATAAAGACATGACAATTTTATTCGTAAGTAAATCTAAATAAGTATTGTATACAAGTAAATTTTGAATGACTGCCCTCAGATCTGTTGCTAAAATAGGAGACACGTAGTAAATTCCGCTATACATATGGTACACCATTACAGGACTTGTAACTACTTTGAGCACTACAAATTGAAACAAACATTGCTAGGAAAGATTTGTCCCTTTCTATCTTCTTCTTGCTATTACGTACATCCAAAGTACATTACGCCTTGCAGACTTTGTGTCTTCATTCTTCGTATAAAGGTGAAAACTCAATTCAGTTGCATCTTTGAGGTTTCGATCCAAATTTTCCAAACCTTTTTCCTAAATTTACTTATTTTAAAGTGTGAGAATGGTGTTATTTTAAGTAATAATATAACAATATATAATAATTAATATAACAATTATATAAATATATACAATTACATTCATTTGCGTAAGTTATACTAAATGTATATATATATATATGCATGATTTCTCAAATCAATCTTTCAGCAACAAATAAAATATATAAATTTTGAACACAGTACAATATTAAAACTATCCATACAAGGAAATATTAAAATTATCAGTATAATAAAGTAGAAAAGCTCTCAATATAATAAAATATTAAAAAAAAAAAAAATGGCTTGCATTATTTAATAGAGCGATAAACGAAATTTAGTGAGTGATTTTCTACCAACGAGAACACTAATTTAATTAATAAAGTATAATATAATTATAAACTTTAATTATAAAAGGGAATAATAATATTATTTTTTAAATTGTTCTGAGAATGTTTATGGGGAGAATAACAATTCAAACTTTCTTAAATTAAACCAGAGCAATCAGATTAAATAATGAAATGAATATTTTATAAGAAATCAGTAAGGAATATATGCATATAATTTTCGAATGTGAATCTTCGACTTTAGATCTACTACTACTAAAATAGGAGACGCGAAGTAAATTCCACTATACATATGGTTCACCATTACAGGACTTGCTTAATTGTATATACTACACTTTGAGCACTACAAATTGACACAGACATTGGTAGAAAAAAATTGCCCATTTTTTACCTTCTTGTTATTAAGTACAACTAAGCACATTCTGCTTTGCAAATTTAGTGTCTTCATTTTTTAATCTAAAGATGCAAACTTTGCTATTAGTACTGTTGTTAAGGCAATCCTGCTGTTAATACTGCACGGAAGAACGGATCGTTCTTCATTTTTATTATAAAAGATTTTAAACGGAATATTTTAATTCGCTGCTGTTAAAGAGATTTTTTTTTTTAAATTTCCTTCTATTAGCTCACACTCTCCCTATATAAATCTTGTTCAAATTTTTAATAGTTAATAAAACACTTTTTATTCATCCACTCAAGTTCAAATACATTTTTTTGAACTTGTAGTGGATGGCACTGGATGTTAAAACAGTTTCTTAAAATATTAATTCATTCATTAAATTTAATTAATTAATTTTAGTTTTTTTTAGATTTAAGTTGCATGTATCTACCAATAGATGGCGCCAGATAAACTTAAAAAAATGATTGAAAATTATTTATGAAGGACTTACTGCAATATAGTGAGAAAAAAAAAGAAGGAATTGACTTAATTTTTTTTTTTTTTTTTTATATTACTTGTTTGTGTTAACTTTTGATTAAAAATTAAAACTAATGGAAAATACATTCTATCCGTTAGCTAAATGGAATCTCAAATGTATTGCAGTTAAAATTGTTTGAATAAAAAAAAGTGCACAGAATGGAAGATGTTGAACACACAAAAAAATTATCTGCCCAGACCAAATAAATAGGTTTTGAATAAAAGTTCTATGTATTAAAGGATGCTAGAAATAAATTATTATTTTTTCATTCTGAATAAAGTATGCATTAGTATATCATGGATAAATATAAACTAGTACCTTTATATTAAAATACAATATATTCATCTATCTATATCAAAATATTTTTGAAGCATGAATTTAAAAAATACATAGTATTTTAATGTACACTTTTTTTATATACAAAAATTATTTTGCACCAATATATTTTCAAACTTTGATTGTTCCATCAATTTGTTTTAAGTGAATTAATAGAAAAATTGTAAACAGACCTAAATAATTATTGTTATTATTGTTAAATTGTTATTCAAATAATTGCTAATTAAATTTAAAAAAAAAAGAACTTTCAAGGCATATTTGTTACGAAATCTCAGCGTGATGGATATAAATTATAAAAATTATTACATTATTTTTGTTAATTATGATTGCATTATGTAAGAGTTCTTCTAATGCATCGCATATTATGCAATTTAACTATAAAACTGATATAAATAGACATTATAGGCTATTGTCTACATCCCATATATTTTGTACCTAAGTTTATTTGTTCATTTGCAATATAATTCTACACGTAATTTGCTATATTAAACCATTATAGCGGGCAGTTCCTTACCCATAAATTTTAAAAGCAGCTTTGATTGGTTAATTCCAACGTGAAATGTTCTATTCCGGAATCTATTTGGAATATCACCCTGAACCTAACCCCTGGCAGTCAATGAAAAACCCTGTAATCTTCTATTTTATTTATATTGTAACAAACAAGGCATATACCTCTTTAAGTATTTAAAATTTTTTTAATGCTTTCCATTTATTAAGAAATGTCATAAGTTATGAATGAAACACCATGTTGTAAAAGCGATTGATATTTTTTTATTCAGCAGAAACAATACATCGCATTTTCTAATACATCGCATATTGAAATGAGCTATAAAATTGAAAAACATATAAATTATAGCCTATTGCCCATACCATATCAACCCTATGACATCCTATATATTGTACCTACATACCTATACCTACGTTTGTTCATTTTCAATATACTTCTACACGTAATTTGATATATTAAACCATTATACCGGACAGTCCATTACCCATAAATTTTAAAAGCAGCATTGATTGGTTACTTAGAACGGGATATGTTCTATTCCGGAATCCATTTGGAATATCACCCTGAACCTAACCCCTGGCAGTCAATAAAAAACCCTGTAATCTTCTATTTTATTTATATTGTAACAAACAAGGCATATACCTCTTTAAGCATTTAAAAATTTTAATGCTCTCCATTTATTAGAATTATGTCATAAGTTATGAATGAAACACCACGTTGTAAGAGCGATTGATATTTTTTTTTTTTTTATTAGGCAGAAACAATACATCGCATATTGAAATGAGCTATAAAACTGAAAACATATAAATTATAGTCTATTGTCCATACCAGATCAACCCTATGGCATCCTATATAACATGTGGGCTGAACAGTTCGTAGGCTGACACATAGATGGCTCTACTAGTATTAAATCCATATGATTTTTTGTAAGCCCTAACCTTCAAAAGACACGTATATAAATTTGACAGCTGTTGCACTATTAGTATGTGAGTTATAGCATCTTTAATGAAGTTATAGCATTTTTAGTGTTCATCACGTGCAGTCCACTCGGCTGACTGTCGATTGGACTCCGGTGTGGAATGATGGAGCCATGTTTCATCTATTGTCGCATATCGACGCAAAAATTCGGGTTTATTGCGATTGAACAGCTCCAAACACTGCTTAGAATCATCAATTCGTTGTTGTTTTTGGTCGATTTTGAGCTCCGCGCGGCACCCACTTTGAACAGAGCTTTCGCATATCAAAATATTCATTCCCGATATGTCCAACACGTTCCTTTGATATCTTTAGGGTCTCAGCTATCTCAATCAACTTCCTTTACGGTTATCAGAAATTATTTTGGAAACTTTTTCATGTTTTCGTCGGTAACAGCCTCTTTGGGGCATCCACTGCGTGCATCGTCCTCGGTGCTCATTTCGCCTAGTTTAAATTTAGCAAACCACTTCTCTACGATTGATTTTCCTGGTGCAAAGTCCTAATAATGTTTATCAAGCCAAGCCTTGGCTTCAATAGCATTTTTTCGCCAAAAAGCAAAGTTTTATTAACACACGAAATACCTTTTTATCCATTTTTCAAACTAACAAAAGTTGCCTCACTAAAAATGCTATAACTCACATACTAATAATGCAACAGCTGTCAAATTTATACACGTGTCTTTTGAAGGTTAGGGCTAACTAAAAATCATATGGATATATCATACTAGTAGCGCCATCTATGTGTCAGCCTATGGACTTTTCAGCCCTCTTGTTATAAAAATAATTTTGTTTAGGATATTTTATGATCAACGCCTTGTTAATGCAATTCTTAATTATTAAATTAAAATATCCAAGAAATATTTAGAAGGATGATAAGATTTTATTGCTATATCCCTTTAATTGACCAACACTAAAACTGTAGATATAGTTGACTACAGCACAGTTCGTTAAAGTGCGGATTTTTTTGCATTTTTAAATGATTAAAAACCACTGATATTTAACTTCATATTTATTTTTGTTCAAAATTTAATTATAAATGTATTTAAAAATGAACTGAAACATTTTTAGAAGTTTTTAAAAATTTTAATATAATAAACTCTATTCCTATAAAAGGTTCTACAAACTCCTATAAAAGGTTAGGGCTAACTAAAAATCATATGGATATATCATACTAGTAGCGCCATCTATGTGTCAGCCTACGAACTTTTCAGCCCACCTGTTACATACCTATACCTATATTTGTTTCTTTTTAATATATGTCTGCATGGAATTTGCTGTATTAAACCATTATACCTGATAGTTCATTACCCATAAATTTTAAAAGCAGCTTTGATTGGTTACTTCCAACGAGATAAGTTCTATTCCGGATTCCATTTGGAACTTCCGACGAAAGGCTCGTCTCCAATTAACAGATCGCTCTCAGACTGTTGATTTAATAATTTCTCCCTTTCGATAACGGAGCAACAATACTGGGGATCAATCTCTCGCAGCTTATGGCACTTAATGAGAAAGGAAATCGAACAGGGATGGGATAATTATCGTTGCTTAGTAACAAACGAGATTTCCGATTACACTCTTCAGGGCGAAATTTGATTTTGACACAATTGTACCCGCTTCTGCTGTTAATACTGCATGGAAGAACGGATTCGTTCCACATTTTTATTCTAAAAGACTTTAAATGGAATACTTTAATTCGCTGGCGCTGTTAAAGAGATTCTTCTTCTTTTTTATTGTGTGTGTAACTTTTGATTAAAAATTAAAACTAATGGAAAGTACATTCTATTCGTTAGTTAAATAGAATCTCGAATGTATTGGATTTAAAATTGCTTTGAATCAAAAAAGTGCACAGAATCGAAGATATTGAACGCATAAAGAAATTCTTTGTTGAATCTCAGTACGGATGAAGTAAATAGGTTTTGAATAAAATTGCATGTATTAAAGAATCCTGAAAGAAATTAAAATTGTAAACAGTCAGTTTTTTTACAATAAAAAAATTAAATGCAGTCAGAAGTCTATCGAATGCTATATCAAAATATGAAAAAAAAAGGCAATGTTCATAAAAAACATTATAAATAAAATAAAATTTTTTTTTTTGTAATTTTCGATGCTTTTCCTCTAACACTGGTTTTGGTCACTGGCGTCTTTTTTTATACTATTCTATCATGCTTAAATTTCTTATCAAAATTTATACAACGACAGGGCATGTTTTTTTCTGTGAATTTAAAAGTTTTGTGTCACATAAATTGCAGCAATTTAGACTTCGAAATGTCAGGATACTTTTTATCCTTTCACTTCACCATCAGCAGAAAACCAGCATTACTGCCTGAAATATTAACTATAGTGACACTGACACTGAGTTCTCGAAGAATGGCTGAATATAAACATATATTTTATGTTCTTCAGGAAATACGACAGCGTACGTCATTTTCTTAATATAATCGAAAATAACAACAATTGCTTCCTCAATGAAAATTTTGTTTTCATTGTCAAGGATCTGATTTTTTGTTCCTTGGCACAAGCAATTCTTTTGAACCGCTTTTTTCAGTATGTTTTCAGTAGGGACTTTTGTAAAATTAATTTGCTTTCTGGAAGCATCTAGTACTATGTGAAATACAATAATTTGTGTATTTACCAATTTAAAAATTAATTCATTTTTAAATTGGTAAATGCTTTTTTTCATCACTGCATCTAGTAATTGGATGTAGGTTATCTTTTATTCTTTTAAATCAAAATATCTTTGAAAGCGTTGTTTCAAATTTAAAAGGTATACATTAACGGAATAAGAACTATATTTGAGAAAAAGTTGAAGATTATCACATCAAAATACTTTTTATACTAAAAAAAAAACATTTTGTCAAAAGTAATAATTTTATAACATAATTATTTCATACCGAATCAAAGTGACAATTTGTTTTCAGTCTGAAATGGAAATGGAACTTGGCGTTTGTGATATTAAATCTCGAGTATCATTCTAAATTTTTCAAGTTTCAATCAACTGCAAACGTACTATTATTTATATTAGATTAGATTATGTTTTGCATCAAGAAAAATACTATTACAAAAATAGGGTTTTCATTAATAAAAGTATGTTTTTATTTGTACAATTTTCATTTAACTTCACTTCTACAACTTATAATAAATCTCTGCAAATATGCTTGAATTTCATAAATGATTTTTATCCTATGATGTATAATAGGCAATTTTAATATTGATATTATTTATGCTTTGTAAACTGACAAATACCTGTTTGTTTATTATTGAACATATTTGCATTCCCAAAAATGAATTGGCTTAAAATGGCAATTATTATTTTCGGAAAAATTTAAATCTTATAAATAATAGTTTTGTAGAAATTTAAAAAATTTTCCCGTTTAATTAAAACAAGTAATATAAAAAAAAAAATTTTTTAAGTCATTCTTACTCTTTTTTTTTTCACTATATTGCAGAAAGTCCTTTTGAATTTTCATTCATTTTTAAAATTATCTGGCGCCATCTATTGGTAGATATATAATTAAATCTAAAAAAAATATAAATAAATTAATTAAATTTAATTACTGAATTAATATTTGAAAAAACTGTATTACCATCAAGTGTCATCGATACAAATTTTAAAAAAGTTTTGAACATGAGTGGATGAATAAAAAATTTTTTTAACGATTGAAAATTTTAACTAGATATATATAGGGAGAGTGTGAGCTAATTAAAAATTGAAAAGAATGTTTAGGGAAAAAATGTAGATGAAACCTCTTGAATTAATGATAATAATTGAATTGAAAATATTTATAAATACAAGATATATTTGTTGAAACCAATTGACAATTATTAAAACCAATTGCGTAACCAGCAGCTTCAAGAGTAAGTCAAATTACGTAATATATAATTTCTAATTTTTTCGTTTCTTTCATTTGCATTATAAATCTTTATATCTTTTTTCTTTTCTTAAGCTAAATGTATTACATATTAAGGTTCACATTGCATTACGTAAAAACAGAAGCATCGAAAAGTAAAAATAAGACATTTAAAGTAAAAAAAAAAAACTTTTTAAACTTAAAAGTAAAAAAAAAAAAAATGCTTTAAAATTTTCACCTAATAAATGAAAATAACATACAAAATTCTGAATAAAATTCATAAAATAAAAGAAATCCCTTTTTTTCAATTCCTTCTATTAGCTCACACTCTCCCTATATATATCCTGTTCAAATTTTCGATCGCTAATAAAATACTTTTCATTCATCCACTCAAGTTCAAATACATTTTTTTGAACTTGTAGTGGAGGACACTGAATGTTAATGAATTAATATTTGAAAAAAAAACTACATTAATTCAATTTTATTAATTAATTTTAATTTTTAGATTTAAGTTGCATATATCTACTAATAGATGGCGCCAGATAAACTTTAAAAAATGAATGAAAATTATTTATAAAGAACTTTCTGCAATATAGTGAAAAAAAAATTGGAATTTACTTTAAATTTTTTATATATTACTTGTTTCCTCTGTACCTCACCATTAGGCTCTGGTGTCCATCTTTTATTAGCCAACGATACAAATTAGACAAGATTTAAAGAAATTCACTAATCTCTCCTTAGTCTTCCAAAACTGTAATCATTATAGCCACCTAAGAGAATATCTAATATACGAGAATCAAAATAACGATATTCGTACCTCATATTGGTAAATGGTAGGTTGATAACTTATAAATATGTAGATAACGGATGTTGTAAAATATCATAAATATAATATAGTATTTTAAAAAATGGATTAAATTCGTCGTTCGTAATTCATAACATAAAAGAAACTCCTTTTTCAATCTTTACCTGCCTGTTAGGCTTTGACGTTCATTCCACTAATTTACAGAAATTAGCCAACTCTACTTCTCTTTAGTTTTCCAAAACTGTATTACTTATAGCCGCCTAAGAGAAGGTAAAAAATATGTTCGTATCTCATTTACAAACATGATGTTAATCTTTTATTATAAACATAGAGATAAAGCATGCTGTAAAATATAATAAATATCAAGAAAAATAAACAAGATTAAATTCTTCTTTTTTTTTTTTTTTAATGTCATCTTAAAATAAAATACATCCCTGGAAAGTTTAAATTTACACCTTTAAAGTCTTCTGAATAAAATTCTGTATCTGTACCTCACTGTTAGCTCATGTTCTCTTTTATTAGTGAACGATAGACAAGATTTATTGGCCAGAAATTAAGCCACCTAAGAGAAGGTAAAATAACAATGATATTCGTATCTCATGTTGGTAAATGGTAGGCTGGTAATTTATGAACATAGAGATAAAGCATGCATTTATAAATATCATATTTTAAAAAATGAATGATAAAATTTCATGCATGTAAAATAAAATTATAAAGTTTAAATTTACAAGTATTTTTTGAAAAAACAAACAAAATTCTGCATAAAATTCAAAAATGAAAATGGATCTTTTATTAGTGAGCAATTTTAAATTCTTTTCCTTTTTTTTATAGCCACCTAAGAGAAGGTATGAAATACGACATTGAAAATAATGATGTTCTTCTCAAAATAAAAATGGACATGGAGATAACGCATGCTATAAAATATTATAAATATCATGAATGAAAATAGATTAAATTATTTCCTTTTTTCGAATATCTTAAAATAAAATAGAGCATCCCTGGAAAGAAATGAATAAGAAAGTTAAATTAAGTTGCAATCATTGATTTACTTTTGGTGAGTGCCTTTTGCTTTCAGCATACTTTTGATTTATTTCAATCTTTGACTCAAGTTTTCGAAAGTGATACAACACTTTTTCCATCTTTACCTCAGACTATTAGGCTTTGACGTTCCTCTTTTATTCCACAGATTTACGGAAACTAGTCAACTCTAATTTCTCTTTAGTCTTCAAAACTGTATTCTTTATAGCCACCTAAGAGAAGGTATAAAAAATACGAGAATGAAAATAATGATATTCGTATCTCATGTTGGTAAATGGTATGATGGTAATTTATAAACATAGAGATAAAAGCATGCTGTAAAATATTATAAATATCAAGCATTTTAAAAAAATGAATTAAATTCTTTCCTTTTTTGGTATATCATCTTAAAATAAAATAGAGCATCCCTGGAAAGTAATTTCAAGCAACAGTTGACTTCCTTTATCCAGACACAAAGTCCACCGTCTTTTAGGTGGAAAGGAAAACGTTATTAATCGGCCTCTGGTTGTAATAAAGAGATTCATAAAGCTCGGGCTTTTATAATCGTTTCCATTGTATCGGGCAGGTGAGAAGTTAATGGCCGCGATGGAGATATGAATGGAGCCATAGAATCCAGGAGCTCCATTCATCTCGCCTCGGCTCTTAATTCATCACCCAACGGGAGATTTATTTCCAGGGTTCCAGGAATGTGATGAGAGTGAGTAAACTAATCTCTGACTCGTGCTCTCCAAATTGCTTCCATTCTTTGACCCTCCAACACTGAAGATGGTGGCATTTGACTAACAATATTGATTTGCATAGGTATTACCCAGTGTTGTGGAAGCCATAATCATTAGGGTGAAATGGTGCAATGATGCTAATTTTCGAAAGAAATGAATAAGAAAGTTAAATGCAATAATTGAATTACTTTAGTGATAGCCCTTTGCTGCCTATATACTTTTGGCTTTATTTCAATCTTTGACTCAAGCTTTCTAAAGGTCTACTACAGTTTGATGGAGTTGGACTAAGTGAAATTATTTGGCTAATAATAACCTGCTCAATATAATTGGTGAAATTATATTTTCGAATAAAAAATGAGGATAAGGAAAAGTTTTTGTCTATTGATAATGCTTCATCAGTGTTATAAATTAAGAAAAATGGAAACTATGCATGGAACAAAAATAAGCAAATTTTGTTTATTACATTTAGCATTTACCAACAAACAAAGAGGAAATCATGCAATTTATAAATGAAAGGACACAAACTTGTATAATTAAGTTAAAGTATGAAATAATCACTTAAGAACTAAGTAGCATGGTACCTGTGAAGCATACTATTATTATTCAGGCGATCAGCAAGAAAGAGTGCAATTATCGCCCACTCTAGTAGTAGATAACATTTTAGTAGCTGAATTGTTTTTACACCAGGAAACTTTGATGTCATTAGCCCCTTACTGTTTTAGTAGTTGATGTTAAACACTGATAAATCATTTTATGTTGTTGCCCACCTATGACCTTTTCCTTCTCTTTAGCTAACAATTATGGTTTCCAAATATTGATTCTATACCCTGGAAATGGGCACACTTAAGATTTCTGTTCAACTGGCTGCCTATATGCAATTTTTGAATGACCAATGGTCCATAAATTACTGATTCAGCGATTGTTGGGATATCGTATTTACTGCTAAAAATCCTTCAAAGTGTGTTAATTTATTCTACATTTGGAAGACTGCAGGTCACTTTTCCACCCCTTAATAAATAACTCAGTACATCGTTTCAGAAATAGTTTCAATAACTAGACTTTGATGTAAAATAGTTTATGTTTTTTGTAGGATATTAAATATATCTATGAATTCATAATAATTATCTTCATAACTCGATAAATACACCGCTACTATTTTCATAAAAAATTGGATCAAAGTATTAATAAAATTACTTATTGGAAAAAAAATAAACATCTTTGTAGGAGTAAATAATTAGAGTAGCAGAACATGTTTTTTAAAAAATTTCTTTTAAAGGCTTGAAAATAACCAGATTGCTAAAAATGTAAACAGAATAATTGATAAATAATTGATGTATAATCGTATTCTACTTAAGATTCATAAATATGTAGGAAAATTTTAGAATTGCATTATTAATTTTAACATTTATGCATTTTACTCCTGTTATGATTTATCATAAAAAAACTCACTTCAAATTTCATACTAATAATTTATATTTTTTTCATTCATTTAAAAAACCTATTATACAATATAATTTTATTATAATTTATTATTAATTTAAATTATAATAATAATTTATAAATTATTAATAATATAATTATTACTTATAATTATTTCCTAATTTTAATTTCTTGCTAATTTCTTAATTAATTTCGTCATAATTTATTTTATTATAATATTTGTAAGCATTTAACATACGCAAAATTTATTATTTTTAAGTTGATTTCCCCACTTTTTCATTGGAATCGAAAATAAAGATTTGCTAATCTTTAAATACTTACGTTGTTAAAGAAATATATTTTGTTTTGAACTACATAATAAGACTTTGAACTAATATTTCTTAAAAAATAAATTTACCAATAAAGAGAATATGAAAAAACTGTTATTCACAAATTCAAAATAAAAAATTCATTGTTTTTAATACAAACAATAGAATGAAAAAGTTGTTCAAGTTGAAACTAATTTCTTTGTTGTTAAAATAATTTTCACCTACTTTATGTATTCAGAACATAAATGAATAGCTGATAAGCTAAAAATATATATTTTTATTCTTCCCAAAATATTTTTAAAAAAAATTCAATACAGCTGCTGCTGTGTACTCCTTCACTTGAAAAATGAATATATTTTGCATTTGAGACAAAATAAATATATATATATTGTGTATTAAATCTTGCTGTAAGGGAAGGAATTCCTGTCTTAAATTTTCATCTTACAAGCTTAAATTGCTACTTCTGGCTTCTTAATATATTTTTTATTAATACTTTCCTTATTTTTCACAGCGGAAGACTTTTTAAAGTTTATTTTTCTGAATATTAAGTTCTTTTCTTAAAATAACCTCGGTGAGTGATGTGCTAAAAGTTTTTGCTCACTTATTTTCTTATTAATTAGTCCGAAGAATGTCACTTAAATGAGTACATAATTACTATAAATCTTTTTAACTCGCTTTTCTAACTTTTTTTTCCTCAGACAGTTTTCTAACACTGTTTTTGCTACTGCGTTAAAATATTTTAAAAGGAAAAAAAAATTACTTTACTTAATGTTACTTCTTTCCCTATCATTAAATGTAGTCTACAAAAGGAATAAGAAAAATGTTAATATTAAAAATAAACTGTGGGCAAAAAAATAATAATTAAATCAAAGTTGTATATGTAGTTTGTCGTAGAAAATTTTAACATGCCTAAATCCTTTTTTTTTTTTTTTTTTTTTTTTTTTGTATAATTCTGATTCACTGCAAAATGCTTAGTTTTTCAAGATAAAATGAATTTATTTTTTTAATAAGAGATTTAAAAAAAAATGTATAAATGATTAAAAAGTTAAAAAAATCTTTTATAAATGAAGATATTTCGTTTAAAGTTTTAGAATTGTAAATTATTTTTGTCTACAGTTGGTGGAACCTTGGCCTTTCGGTGTTAAGAGAACAACGAAAGGCCAAGGTTCCATGATAAATGTTATTGCATAAACAATGTTCGACTTACGATGACTTTTTTCTATTTGCTGTGGAGCTTTGGTCTTTTGTTGTCCGCTTCTGATACTGAAGAATAGTATAAATGTTATACAATTGTTGTTACTTTCCTACATCACCATGCTCTTTCACGTTGAGAAAACGAATAACTCATATTTAGTAAGATTTTTATATTACACGACACTGAAGCGGAGTTGCAGATTACTTGTGCATCACATGATATAATGATAAATGAATGTTTTTGCATAAACGATGGTTCACTTATGTTGACTTTTTTTCTCCTTTCGGTAGATCTTTTGTATTTTGTTGCATAAATGTTACACAATTCGTGTAATTTTCCTACATCACAATGGTCTTTAATGTAGAGAAAGCTAATAACTCACATTTGATAAGATTTTATATTACGACATTGAAGCGAGTTGTAGATTACACGTGAATCACATAATCAAATGATAGATGAATTTTATTGCATAAGTAACGTTTGGCTTATGTAAAAGAAACTATATTTTCCTTTGAATTGTATCTTTTATATTTTATTGTTGTTAGACAACCCAGAAAATATTACCGCTTTTCAATTTAGTGAAATTGTAATAACTTATATGATAAGAATTGTGAAATTATGATAAATTCATACTAGTATTTGAGGCCCTCATTAATTTAAGAATTTAGAGTAATGATTTTACTTGCTAATATAAATTAAGAACTTTAAGTATATATTTCTTTAATGCTTACAACATTAAAACGAAAAAAAAATCATTGTTTCTTCTTCGTTCAGCTAAAGCAAAATGAAAAATTAGTGAAATTGTTTCTTTAGTATACATAACAATTTAATACCTATAAAAAGTAACATGTGGTCATAATTCCCATAGTATATAAGGTCTAACAATTGAAATATTTTGTATGGTACATTTAATCTTTTAAACATTTATCATATTTTAATTAAAAATTAAAAAAAAAAACATTTCTGCATGTTTTTTAAAATAATGGAAATATGTAGATTTATTATTCTAAAAGTAACTTTTTACCTCCAGGTAGTTCATATGCATCGTGACATTTTAACGAAAACTGAAATAAAATATGGAGTTTATTTTTCTGAAATGCCAGTTTTGAAATATTGTCATTTTCTTAAGATTCTAGAAAGGAAAACAAATACCTCAAAAACCTAAAATAGTATTTCCTCGAAGAAATAACTTGGAAATTCAATATTAAGAAATGGTTGTTTTTCTGTTTTAGAAGTATAAATGGAACAAATGGTTTTTCACAATATTAATATAAAATTGTAATTATATCATTTTCTTTTCTCAATAAAAATGTGATGTTCTGCAATTGATAATTTATTACCTCAATTAATTTAATTTTTTGAATCTCAAAAATAAAATTCATTTATCAATGCATTCAGGACATAAAAATATAAAGGAATATTGTGTTTTTTCTCCATTATATATATATCATAAAGCTGAATTATCTTTTTAAATATTAACGGAAATTAATTAAATTACAAGAATATTGTTTTGAATTTAACAATTCATTAATATTAACATAGAATAAGCATTATTTTTTTTTTCACATAATAGAAAATATTTTGAATGTAGCACACATGAATTTTGAATATAGGACACATTCAAAATTTCTTAACATAAGTTTATCTGTGAATGTCTGAAGAAAAGCATATGCACATATATGATTAAAAATAATTTGCTATTCCATTTACTTTAATAATAAAATATCCATTATAAAAGCAGTATAAAGTATATTTTTAGATACGCAATAAAAAACAAATTTCACTGCAATGGAAAAGCTTTTTCTATAATTAATTTAAAATTTAATAAAAAAAAATAATATTTGAAACATTTTTAACATAAGAATGAAATAATGTATTATAAACTTACTTGTTATGAGCAAATATATCCTAATTAGTTATTAATTCTGAAAATTAACCAAAAAGGAATAATATACTTAATATTCTTAATTTTGTAATAGTAATTATGTATTATTTTTCGTAATTATAATAGTTATAATAAAAATCTTTTTCATAATGTTATAATTTAATATAGTCAATCAGTGCTCAAGAAATAAAAGATTGTAAGATTTTTAAAGTTCACAGAGAATTAGCAGACCTCTATTTGTCTTTTTGCGTACCTGAAAGTATACTTTGTACTGTTTTTATAATTGTTATTTTATTCTTTAAGTTTATGCAATAGTAGATTATTTTTTTAATCAAATATAATTAAATATATAATTAAATAATATAATATATATAAGCTTTCTTCAATATTTTCCAGATAAACTTATGTTAAGAAATTTTTGAATCTATGATATTTTCTGAAAAATAATAATGTTTATTCAATGGTAGATTTAAGGGATTGTTTTGTTTTTGCGATTTAATTATGTTTCGTTAATATTTAAAAAGATAATTCAGCTTTATTTCCATAAGAGGATTATTTTGATGAAGAAAAACCAAAATAATCTTCTATATTTTTAGTACAAATATGAATTCCAAATTTGGCAGAGAAAAGAAAGATCATAATAAGCGCACTAAGAGAAAATTTATAATAATACATTGTAATAATATAATTATTCTTTTCAAAAGGTTTCAATCCTGTTTGTTGCCTTCTTGTTAACACGCTTGGACGTTGATTTATAAATGTTTGAATTCTAAAAATGTTCATGTTAGCGTAGCAGCAAAACTAGTACGTTACATTTAGGATAGAGCTCTATCAGTAGAATGTAAATCTCTTCTTTTATGTACGAGAAGCAGTTTGCCATAGGAGCATCAGGTACTAGGTGGCTCAATTATAGAAAGGCTATAAACTTCATAGGACATAGTTTAACATAGTTTAGAAGCATAAATAACATCGTATTAAAAAAAAATGTCGAAGGAAAAGAGTAGCTCAAATGTAGAGCTAAAAAGAGCTAATGTATTCATTTGTAATTTTATTATTTGACGCTATTTACGATAAATATAAAAATAATCATGAAATCAACAATATTCAGATAAATTTAAAAACATATAAATAAAGCATTTCTAGAAACGGCACTTCAGTACATTAAGAAGTATGTATAAATCAAAACCTCCGAGATAGTAGTACTTGAATAAAACACAATGATATTTATATGTAGAGCATGAATAAATATATTTATTAATAAATATTCCTAGAAATCAGATTTCATAATAAGAAAACTTCATTAACAAAATCCAAGTACGATAGTTTAAAACAATATATTCGAATTCAAATTTATTGGTAATGCAATTTTGTTTCAAACAATGTTCGAAAAGTGACTACGTTTAGTTTCATCAACCTAGCGATCGAAGAAAGACGGGACAATGATTTTTATTATAAATTCATTGTTCAACAAATTTATGATTGCACTTTAAAACAGTGAGTAGGTTCTCAGCAATAAACCACAGAATGTAATCAATTGATCTCAAATCACATCACATGTCCTATAAGGAAAATACATGGTGAAAACGAAATTTATTTCCTACGGTACAATAGATTCTAAATATATTTTAAACATAAAGATACATTGTGTTTTCATTAACTTGTCAGACTTTTTACTTAAAACACTTCAAATATCATTGCCTACACTTGACATATATCATAATTTGTGTTTTATGACACATTGAAAAATTCGTAACTAAGTAAAATAGGCTGCAAAAATACAAAAAATAGGAAAAAAAGATAAAACTCAGTTAAAATAAAAAAAAAATAAAAATCATTATTCTTTTTATTCTGAATATATGTATTGTACTAAAGTTTGAAAGTATCGCATGCAGTTGGCTGTTCTAATAAAATTATTATAAATGTTTTCTAATCGGCTACCTAAATATGTAGTCTTTATAAAGATTTTCTAAAGAAACTGAACTGAAATTATATTTGAAAATATTTTCTTATAATACAAAGAATAAACGATGCAATATTTTCATTTTTTTCTATTACATTTTTTTCTTTTTACTTTTTACTATATTGTTTTTGCTGGTTTTTTTTAAATAACAGGAGTTTTAACCTAAAGATATTTGAATATATAATAATAGTTGTGTAGTAAATTCAGATATTACATAAAGTTCATCATGGGAGTCCTGCTATAGTGCACTACTAATGTGCCATCTTAACGACCACAATCAAGAAGGGCTTTTGAGGGTTTGTATTTTCGGCATTTTCCAATGGACAGTTTACTGACCCATCAGATTTACTGCATTTATTCCCACGATAGGTGCAAATAGGTACAGGTATTTGGCCCAAATCAATTGGTGTTTCCTATGGAACTAACCAACAACTATGTCCACAAATTAGGCTTCATATTTCATCATCATATAAGGAAGTCTTTTCATTTTAAACATTTTATGTCGACTAAAAGAATTTTAACCCGTTAATTTAGCTAACTGATAATCAATACAATAAATGTTACAAACATACAGAGTAAAATAAGATAAAAGAAAGGTCGAAATTGGTAATAGCTTGATTAGTTAAAATAAATAATCATTTTCTAAAATAGATAATCACTCACTAACAACTTTTACATTTCAAAAAAAAATAATTACAAATTTTGGCCCTCTTATAATAGAATACAAAGAAAATTGATCTGCAAAGACTGAAAGAAAATAAAAGTATTTTATATATTTGATTTTAAAAATATGATAGTATATAACATTATGAACATTATACATTTAATTTATATACTTTGATTTGTGAAAAATTAGCATTATATTATTTTTTACTGATTATTTATTTTTTTTTTTAAACTTTTTTTTTTTTCTTTTTTTTTTTTTTAAATTTTGAACTCTGAAACAATAACTGAATGATGAACGATTTTCATTATTTATATATAGATAGATAAATAAATATGACCGTACAGACATTTTAAACTCAAAATAATAAAAATAAACTAAAGAGAGTAATATCAAAATACCAACACACTAAAAAATATCAGGAAATCCATTATGGTCTTTAATCCAAAAATTGAATTTGCTATGCGTTCCCACCGTGCAGCTTTGTAGCGACAGGCAACAGAGCAGAAAAAAAGTTTTCCGATCCGAACGAGTTTGAATACGAAACAGTGGAGTAACTGTACACCAAAAAAAAATTCAAAATTACAAAAAAAAAAAAAAAAAAAAAACTGATAGAATGGGTTGCAAGGCTAATGATTAAAGGAAACAATTAAAATAGGAGGGAAAAGTGGAGAATAAAAAAACACGAAAAAGAAACTCAAAGTACAAAATTCACGTCTACAAGGACCAGAGGGTAACATTGTTAGGTACGTAGTGAAACTGGAGTGGTGGAAGGACAGTCGAGATTCCGAGAACTCAAGGGTTGGTTGCTCTTTTCTATATTGTTGGGGGGGGAAAGGATTCGTCTTTGTGAGAGCTTGAGTTTTCATGTTATCTGAGAAACTGTAGAATATTGATTGTTGATGCAATACTTGCTTCTTAAAAGTTTTCAATTGAATGTTCGTGGATCAATTTATTATTTCTTTTCTTTGCTTCATGTCTTTAGTTAAGTAAGGCATAATTTGTGATTATTTTTTGTAGTTGCGCAGGGGTAGTGGTATTTTCCATTTGATTATGTGAAAAAAATCTGTGTTTGAATAATTGGGATCCTGTGATTTAAGACATGAATGAACAATTTTCTTGATATGTTTTTTTTTTTTTGATGAAATCTGTTTAATTTAGCTTTAAATTTTAATATATTGTTGCGTTGCGGACATATCATGAAGCACCAGTGATGATATGGATGTATTTGTTCTGGATGATTTGATTTGTTTACTTCTTGGTTATATAAACATCAAGTACAAATATTCCAGAACAAATTCCTCTGAATCAACACGACCCCATATTAGACTAGGGCACGAAGAACTTGTTTGTATAACACTTTGTTTAATATCTATTGATTAGAGAGAGGCTGAGATAAGATGTCATTGATTTTTCCAAGACTTACCCTTGACGTTTTGTAGGTGGTAAGCTAGTTTTTTTATCGATTATCAACCAGGTTAATATTTGTTCCAGAGGTAAAGTTCATCAATGGGTGCTCTGATGTTTACTATTCTGAATATGATTTATTTTGTTTTAGATACAGGAGTTTAAAAACCTTGTAGAGCCCATGTGGAAAATAACAGATCAATCACATCTGCGGGAGCTGCAGAATTATCTGTGAAGAGAGGAACTGATGGGTTGGACTTGAGAAAGTCTTGGGGAAAATTAGTGTACAGGAAACTCCCTAGCAACTGGATACAGCTGACTGCAAGGCATTCAACGTTGATGCGGACTTTAAAAGTTCTGTCGTTCATTCAATCAAATGGTGAAAGAAAAATTAAAATTTATAAATTTAGTATCTTTTAAAGAATACATCGTGTCACAATCGAGGTTTTCTATGCATCTAGGAAGAAATCTCGTGTTATTAGATTGGCACTTGAAACCTTCGGGGATGATATTTGTTACTCGAAGGAGTTGAAAACAGGTTGAATGGTTTTTGCCTGAAATGGAACGAATAAAGTTTCCTGTGCAGGATTTTGATATGTGGAAGTCGATGTGTTTTTCAAAAATTTACCCTATGTAACTTAATTTAGTTGATTGGTCCATAATTCTGAGCTGACTGGGGATCTCTATTTGATTTCAGTTGTATGATAATTTAAGCTGTTTTCCAGATGATTCAGGAATGAGGGAATTTACTGTATCTGTTAAAAATTTTTGTAAATTTGGTGGTTGCATTGAGGAGGAAGCAGCAGGATGTTGTGTAGTATTCTATCATGATCTGTGGATTTCCTGATGTTGACTTTTTGGATTGTACTCATAATAGTTAGATCAATAATTACATTGGAATGATGATTGATTTAAGTATAAAATTTTGTTAGAAAAAACTATTGTATCATTTAAGAGATCAATTTGATCATCGTCTTAGGTTCTGTGTTTTCTCGGAAGGATAGTTCCAGTTTTTGTAAAAATATCGATTTGTTTTTTTATAGAGAATAATAATCCAGTAGTTCCATGGATGAGTGGATTTCTTGGTATTTCTTGGTTAAGCACTTATTGATGCCGCATAGTGAGTTATCTTTTGGTTTAAACCCGCGAGAAATTCTTGCCATCTAAAACTTTTGATTTTACAAATTTCTTTCTTTATTTCGCTTTGGAGCCTGTTTAGTTCTTATTGCAGCCAAATTATATTGAAATAAGTTACATTAGTTTGGTTTGAAATGTTATCAATAACATTTTTAATCTTTTTTTATATATATATATATACACTATCTGGAAGAAAGTGACGGGACAAAATGTAGAAAAGTTGACAATACAGGTGACACCTGCGCAATAATATCAGCCATATCCTATAAATATTTGCAGTCGACTAGAGTTGTTTTTGTCGAGAAGCCGCCACGGGAAGAGTTGTCTGAGTTAGAGAAAGGTGTGTTGGTTGGATTGCATCTTGCCAATGTGTCAATTAAATATACCGTCTCCGTAATTGCTCAAAATCAACTGTATGTTGTGTGTCGCTATGAGGTAAATAAACCCCGAAGTGGACGACCTACAGTTCTCACCAGAACCGGCGGATGCTCGGCAGGGAATTCAGTAACCGTCAAACATCCATGGATAACATCGCTAATGAGTTTAGACAAGCCACAGGTGTGGCCTTTCGACCAAGACTTTTCGTATCGAGACCCATAAGTTTTACACTGGACGTTCAGCGGCCCATAAGCCTTTGATTACGAAAACCAACAAGAAAGCGCACCTTCGAAGGGCCAAAGACCACCGTACTTGGACTCTGGATGACTGGAAACGCGTCCTTTGGGTTACGAGTCACGTTTACCCTTTTCCGTTCCGATGGACGTGTTTTGGGTAACGTTTACGAGGACGCCTTTTGCCCGAGTGTGTCGTCCCAACTGTAAAGTTTGTGGGAGGAGGATTGATGGTATGGGCCTGTTTCTCCTGGTATGGGACTGGCCCACTGGTGAAGGTTGATGGTGCGATGAATGCCGATAGATACTGTGATATTCTCGACAATTATGTCCTTCCTACCTTGTGGGCAATGTACGGTATGGATGATTGCTGGTATCAAGAAGACAACGCAACATGCCATGTTACAAGGTGGACTCTTGATTGGTATGTGAACAACAACGTTAAACGCATGGAGTGGCCGGCGCAGAGCCCTAATCTTAACCAAATTGTACATTTCTGGGACGAATTGGACCGTCGGTTGAGAGGGCCTGCACCCCACTCCCCCAAAAGCAAGCCTGAAACTATGGAACTTCCTGTTAAACATTTGGAAAAATTCCTGCCACGATAGCTAATTTAATGGAAGCATGCCCAGAAGGTAGCAGCTGTGATCAAGCCAAAGGAGGCCCTACCTCTAATCTTTTAATAAATATGGGTTTATGTCGTTATAGTGTCTTGTCCACTTTCTTCCACATAGTGTGTATGTACCATATTGTATTATATTTGATTAAATTTCTTAACATTATTGCGAATAAAATAAATCAACAGAGTAAAGGCTAATGATTAAATAACATTTGGTATTTTACAATAATAATTCAAACAACCTGAAAATGTACTGCATTTTATATTAGTTTAGTTATGAACCCACCAATGCTCTTAATGGTGCTCCATTTACTTTGTCGTGAGAATCTGTAACGGTAATAAAAACATGTTCTTCTTATTCTGTATCAGTAATTCTTAAACGAAATATTAGTTGATGACTGACATCTTATTGGATAATAGAGTGAGAAAAAATAAAAATAAATGACGATCAGCTTACATCGGTGCATCCGCACTTATAAGTTTAATATTAATCTATTAAAATCCATTGCTCTGAATCTATAAGAAATATTAAATGTCTTCCGAATGTTTTGAATATTTGTATTCGATTTGATAAATTGCCTTTTAATAAAAAAATCACTCAACGGAAATTTACTTCTTATTTAATCTTAAGATTAATTCTTCCACGTAAGTCTTAAACTATATATATATATATTTATATATATATATCCATTAAAATCCATTAAAATTTGAAATGGTGAAATGATGCACATATAATCTAGCCATCTGAAAGTTTAGCTAACTCATCATGATGATTTTAATATTTCTCTGGAAGAAAATATTTGAAGGCAAATCACTTCCTAAAGTCGTCCTTGCAGACATAAATATATCTTGCACTTTGCAAATTCCCTATTTTGTAACATTATTCACTCTAACCCTTTTTTTTTTTCAGCTCTAATAAAATATTAACTTAATTTTTAAGTGGTATTTTTAAAAAACAACAACATAAAACACATTAAGTATACAAATTTTATTTGTCCAAGTAGGTATCTTAGGTATCTTAATACTTTGTATAGCATTTGCCTTAAGCAGATCTAGGCAAGCATTAAAAAACACTTCTGCCCAATTAATTAACATATTATTTCTAGTTTCAGTATTATTTACATTACGATTTAATTTGACAATCCATTTAAAGGATAATCTAAGAATTCAATAAAATTTAACATTAGTAATTTGTTAGGATCTAGGGATGAAAAGTAGGATTTCCTTTGCTAATCCATTAATTCAATCGTAAAGCACTAGATGTTTTCAAAGTTATATCAAAGAGATTTAAAACAAGATCTATGTTAGATAAATAGATTAACATAGATTACCTTAGAGTATTACATTTTGTTTGAGGCTGAATTAACTATGTAAATAAAGGATCATGTTTCGAGCCAATAAATTTATCTCGAAAGTCTTAGTAAAAATATCACTGTAAATTGATTTACGAAATTTAAGATGCTAAGAAATATCTAAGCATATTAATCAAATTAACTTTCATTATATTTATTATTTTTTATAAGATTTAAAAAGCAAAAACAATTCTTATAAAAAATATCAGTGCTTTAGTTTCAAACTTTCTCAATCAGTAGTTAAATTATAAAAAAAAAACATAATTACATAATGCAGACAATATAGTTGACGCTTCTAACAGTTACTTCAAAGTTTCAGGCAATAAAACGTGGTCTAATAGGATTTTGTCCATAAAGGTACATTGTATTTTTAACATACCAGCGATGGTGAAAGAAATAGTTTTACAGATAACTAGAATACCTCATTTAATTAACTTAAAAGACTGTCGTGTAGTTATTAACTTGTTATATTTGATTTTTCCCTTTATTAAAATTGTGTTCATAAAATAATGCACGTATTATTGTTCGCAGCATAAAAAAATATCAAATGAATTCTGAATTACTAAAACCAGTTTTTCGGCAAAATAAAAATTCGATAAATTTGTGAGAAGCGATTGCAGTGTATAAAAGTATATTATAAATAGAAAATTATTTAAATAGATCAATGTATTTTTGCACGATGTTTATTTAAATTCAATTTAAATCAAATTAAATGCATATAGTTAAAAAAAAAACTATCCGTAGAGGAAAGTCTTTTGAATAGCTTCAAGGTGGATTTCATAATAATTATATGTTATGTATATTCTATTTATTTCTTACTTAATATACTTTTCCATATTTTTAGTTTGATATAATTTGCTTTTTTCTTCTTAAAACGAACTAAGGATTAAATCCAATGATTAATAATTAATGATTAGTTATAATATATAAATATATATATATATATATATATATATATATATATATATATATATATATATATATATATATTATAATGGAAATATCTCCAGTGTGTATGCGAATTCTGGAAACTGTAAATGTTAAAAATTAACCCATTAAGAGAAAATTAAATACGCATAGAAATCATAAATGAAATACTTAAATTTATCTTTATAACGCTGTTTTAAAATGGTTCAGGAGCATATAACAATGTATTTTATTGTAAATAATAGATGGTGAATATTGTAAATAATAGATTAATTCTTTGCATGGAAATTTAAATTCTTCCTTTTTGTTAAGATTTTGGTTACTTTTTCAATATGAACATAAATTTTTGCATAAAATTTTGCTTGAGATTATATTTTAATTCCGTTTATTACACATGATTGTTTGTTTGAAATTTTATTGTATTTGTTGTGATAAAGATGACTTATCGGCATATGAACATCTTTTAAGTTTCATAAACTTTATCTTACAAATCGAATTTCGGTTATATGTAATTCCCTATTGGGCTTACGTATTTACGGCCTCCATATATATATATATATGTACATCTGTAAGTTGGTAGTCGAACCAGAACGCATCTCACGGGTAAAATTACCTTAGACGTGCTGCGTTAAGAAGATAGTGACGAGCCAAGATCGGAGTTAACAGCCAAGCCCTTTTCATGCAGCGGCGATGGTATCTAACCTTCTTATAGCGTGTGCGCGTGTGTCATATTTTTTTTTTTTCAGTGAAAATGGACAAGACTTACTGAGAACATAACTACGGACTATCCAGTGCAGATTGTGACAATAAATTGCATGGAAAATAAATGTTTCCCCAGTTAATTTATAATTAGTTCGACCTTCAAAGTGATTAACTTTACTGGATCAGAATAACTACTCGCTATCTTAATCTTAATCTTATTAATAAAAATATCTATCTATCTATCTATATCTATATATATATATATATACATAAATTATTTTCCTCTACCGAGGTTTTCACAAGTCTTCTTTAACAAACGTAGTTAATAGCATAAAAGTCATTGTTTTTAATGACCTGATAACATGTTACGCGACCTATTAACTGGACAATATTGACCAAATAATATGTTAAATCTTTGAATGCAGTAGAGTTTTGAAAATAATCAAATCCTTAACCGTTCTACTTTGTTATTTAATCTGGATTCACATTCAATTTTTATCCACATCCAACAATATGTTCTCAAAAATATTATGGCAATATTACATTAAACGAACAACAAACAAGATGCTTTGTATTTCTCATTATACGTGAATAGAATGGGAAAAACATATTTTGAACAATTCTACTATATATAATAATATACCATCACTTCGTTCTTGGTTTAACAATATTAATGCGTTCATCCTTTGTTATAAAATTGTTTGTAATAATAAAGTTAAACAAATTTGAAGGTGTGTGAAAATAATCTGATTTAAATGCGGGGAATAAAATAAATATATTTGCTTTAAAAAAGGCATAGCAAATCATCCAAAAATATCCAAATGTGTTTTGTGCAGTAGCGTTTTGTTTTATGCATCGATACAATAATTCTCTTAAATCGAAGTTAGTATTTTGATTACATATCGAAATAAATCATAATCGTAAATTAAAAATGCAGATGAAATGTTTAGTGGTAAAAGCCTCCAATGCTCCATCATTAAAGGCAAGGGAATCTGGCAAATGGTTTATATTTCGAAGTCGCCTTTCTTCTCTGTATTCAGAAGAATCGATATTCCTTCAGCACGATGGAAGTTTCGATTAATCGATTTCAGAATTTTTGGCATAGTAGTACATTTTTGCCTTCTTTACTATGTTGTTCCACAGGAATCGTTAAGGGACAAAATAATGTGTAATGAACGCACCATTTTTTTTTCTTAAGCAGTCTGTTATTTTTTTCAACAAAAGATAAATTGACAAGAATTTGGTCCTCAATTTAAGTATCCAGATACAAATTTTTTTAATGCGAATAAACGTTGTGAGATTTTTTTATATCTGTATATGATGAAATATAACATCTCATTTTTTTATACATAAACAAATAATCTGAAATAAATAAAAATTCTAAAAAATTGAATCAGAGATATAAACATAAATCATTTTTAAAAAGCATGTTTTCTTATATATTTTATCTTTACTATAAAAATTATCAAGCATAAATAATTCTCTATTTTTTTGCTTAGAAATAGGAAAAATTATAACTCTTGTGTAATCTACGGTTACATATATAGAAAAAAACTATACATTATTTTTATTTACGAAATGTTCAATTTTCTTGTACCTAAAATGTTTATTATTTGATTCATTGTACAAATAATTTTCAAAACAACCAAATTATGAAATTTTATATAAAGATATTTTAAATGGATAAAACTCCTGATTTGTAATAAAAGTTTTATTCAAAAATATTTTCACTTTTGAGCATACATATAAATAAAATAATGTATTTTAGAAGAGATTTTCTAAATATGCATTTAATTTTTAAATAATTAACTATTAAAAAAATAAAAAATATTATAAAATTTCTCTATTAAATATTAAGCCTTTTACTATGGCAAATTCTCAATTTTTAATTTTAATGAACGCCTTGAAACATTTTAATCGACCAAAATTAACAGAATTTAGAAGATTTATAAAAGTTATAAATTTAATTTTTATATAGTAACAAAAAAATTAAATAATATTAATTTTTTAATCATATTTTTATCAAACAAAATATTTTTTGTATTCATCTGAAACGATATTCAAATATACTGACTCATTCATCAATACGAATCTGTATGAACATATTCATGAACTATGAACTATTTGTTTTACATACAGCAGGACAACAAAAATTATTTATTTATCAAATCAAATAAATAATTTGTTAGCAATGACGAAAAGAAAAGATGTCTCATTTTCCTTTAAAATGAAATTAATCCAAACGAAAATAGTGCTCAAAATAATAAAAAAAATATTTAAATTAATATTATCTTGACGTAAACTTTCAAAATGTTGTTTTAATAGAAAAAAAAACTAATTTGCTTTAATCTGATCATTTTACTAATTTAATAAAACTGTAATATTTAAACTAAGCGCCAGCTATAGCAACCTTACCTGCAGGCCATAAAAAAGATCATTTACAGAATATTGATTAAGATTGTAAGTAAATATTCATGTCAGTTAATGATAAAATACAGCAACATAATGGTTTTCCCTAACTGCTATTTGAATTTCGAGAAATTTCTTCTTTCTGAGAAGGAAATGAAATTTTCTGAATAGAAGGTAAATTCGTAAATAGATTCTTGCATTGAAAGTTATTCTAATTTGATGTTTATTCTTTAAATTTATAAACAAAATATATTAAAATATCAAATAAAAGATGTCATCCAAAACTTCATTTACTTGGATCGGTTTGTTAATTTTCAGATATCTTTAAAATATTTTATTATACCCGTTTGAAAGGCACAATTTAAATCTGATTTCGTGTGATATTAATTTTTTTTTTTTTTTTTTGTGGTTAAAATATCGAAAAATGAAGTTAATATTAATTTTTTATTTCATATTTATAAAACATTTGCAGGAAAAAAATTGAGATTCAATTTGTCCCTTTGAGCTTGTCTTTAAAAGAGTTAAAAAAAAAAGATATATAAATGACGGACAGTTTGACATTATTGAGGCATTTTGGCAGCTTAGCCTTATCTTGATAGTTCCTTTGGAGGTAAATAATAAGAGAAATGGCTTGTACATAAACGATTTGTTCCAGAATAATTTAAATTATTTATATTTGAATTTTTAGTGGTTAAAGTGGAAAAACATTAAATTAATGTTAGATAGTTTGACCAATCTGAGTGCTAAGTACACTACAATCAAATTTTTTGAACTCTCATTGTATTAATTGAAGAAAACAGACAATAAGTTGTAACGAAAGCAGTGACAACTTATGACTGATGATGTAAGTTGAGATACAAGCAGATAATTGGATCACAAAGAGGTATTCTGCCGTCCCATGATCCCATGTTGAAACGTCACATTTTGGCGAGTCGACAAGTTAGGAGTTTCAGAATAGAAACAAAGAAGTTCACGCCATGCAAGTCAGCAGTTTATTGTAACATTTATTATCGAAATTGTGGAGAAAATTACAAACCAGATTGCAATACTGAAAGAAAAAACTTAGAAAGGAATTTGGCTGTCACATGTTGAATCAAATCTTAAAAACGTTAATTTTTCTAAAAGAAGTTGGATTATTTTGAATATATCTAAAACAGTAACACTTTCTTTAGACATTAGATGTTCTCGTACTCTGGGAAACACAAAAATGTGGGGGAGAATGCTAAAAGCATATTATTTTTCAGTTAGAAAATACATTGCATCTTATGCTTACAGAATAAATGTAATTTGTTTTTTTTATTAGTTTTGGCTCACAAAAAAAAATCTTATCATACTTCGAAATATATACTTATTCAATAAAGAATGTGACTGAGCAAATATTTCTTGTATACTTTTCAATATATTTCTACCAAATCTTTTGACTCTACCAATGATCTATTACATATAATGATATTTGATCAATGGCCAAAATATATATACCTTTAAATAACGTTATATTGGCTTTAAAATAAATAAACATATGCAAGCACATTAAATTTGTATAATCTTAGATAATAAAAATACATGTATTTAATGATCTCAAGCTCTAAGAATAAATATTTGAATTAAAATAATTAAGAATTCATTGGCTGTCTTTTATAAATCATCTTTTATTATGGAGTTAAAGAGTAATTTATCAAAAAATTAAAGAAAATAATGTTACTATTGTTCCCAACTGATCCATGAATCCATTAAGCTCAATGACCATTTTATAAAGAGTAAAACTACTTTGAAGGATCAACATTATAGTCAAAACTGTTGAGATAAATTATTATTTTATGTAGGAACTCCTGGACTGATTCTCATTTACCTTTCATGCTTGAGAAATATACCAGCAGTCTGACTGTCAATGAGTGGCAATTAATCATAATATTTAGCAAATATATTCGTTTTTTAAACTACCATCAAGAGTTAAACCTATATAACGTCACTAGCTAGAAAGCATTATACATTGAGTTATAAAGTTGGCCATATAGTATATTTTTTATAATATTGCTTTTGTTCAATGAACAATATGTTTTTATTTGCAGTATATTTGAATAAAATAAATATACAATAATATACAAGAAGATTATTGCATCTAAGAATATTAAGCCGAAAATTAATTTTCAAATAAATATTTCTTAACACTAATCATGACTAGAAAATCGTCACAATTATAAATGATTTACAGTATGAAAATTGAAACAAATATTTTTGTTTCTAATATCATTATATACCGTGCTAACATGTCTAGAGTACTGGTCTCCAAAGTGGATGATACCTGCTCGTAGATGGCACTGGAATCATTAAGGGGATGATGATGGTAACCTCGGGTCCATTTGGGAGACGTTTAATAGCAATATAGAGGCGGTGAAAGCATGAAGATAGAAGGGAAGATTAGACAATTTGGGGTAAAAATCATCCACGATTACAACACGGCTACCAACAAATCTAGTTGCAAAAGCAGTTGCCTTCATTTAATCCTAAACCATGGACTGCAATATAAAAAATTTTTTATTGCATTACCTTCATCAATATTTAGTGGAAAAGGTCATTCCTAAATTTATTTAAGAAAAGGCTAAAAATAATGAATCACTGTAATTTAAGAATACTTTTTGTCAGAGTCGAAAATTAATTCTTAGATAGCGACGATCCAGATTTATCCTTTCCATTAGGATCATTTTTAATATTACGTAATTTTTATTTTCATAATATCTTCTATATTTAAATTTTGTATGCATAGGGCGAGTGTTACTGTGGATGATTTTAATAAATACTTTATAACTTCACGCTTTAAAAATATTTTATTTATTATATTTTAATAAGTAAATAAAATACCTGTTCCACTTCCAAATGCTGTTAAAAAAACCTCTCGTCACAATGAGTTCAAATTTGAGCTGAAGATATTTAAAGACGGGGAAAACTGAAAAAGTTCCATATTTAATGTAAGCGGCATTAATTCGTCTGCCAGTGATATTTTGAATCAAAATTACAATGTATTTGGCATGAGTTACACATTAAACCAACTGTAGTATTCAATGTGGTTGATTGTTTCGGATTTTTGATGGAATAAATGACTTTCAAGTCTTTCAACAGTTGTGGCACTGTTAGTGGAAAACCCATCCTCCACGGCAAAAGCATGCCAAATCGAAAGGTTCGGTGGAACTTTTTTGGAATTTTTTTGATGCCATACCCTTTCTCCCTTCTTCAAGTTATCTTCGCTTCAAATTTGAACTCATTGTGACTAGTGGTAGTTTTTCAGGTTTTTAATTTTAAGCATTTTAGATAGATATACTATAATTATAATCACTATGTATATATACATATATATATATATATATCTATATATATGAACACACATTTTTTTACTATATAATTTTGTTTGTTCACTAAAAAAACAGATTTCTTGGAGAAATGGGAGCTAGTGAGTATTTCAAAAGGGGGCGGTAGGGCAATCAAGTTCAGGAAACTGCAGTATTAATACTAATTAAGGTACTACTATGTCCAAAAAGTAAGGCCAGTTTTCAATTTAAAATTCTCGGAGCTTGTGGGAATTTAATTTTTATTTTTAGGTTGCTGGCATTGTCCTCGACATATGTGTGAAATTTGACGTCAAAATATTCATTAGTGTTTGAGTTATGCTTGATTTTATGCTAAAACTTATTCCAGCGATTTTTAAATGTCTGAATTAATTGAGAAAAGAACTTGCATTAAATTTTGTTTGCGGAAACTTATAGAATGATGCAGACGGTATTCGGTGAGCATTCCTATATCGGAACGAAATGTTTAGAAGAGGTATAAACAGTTCAAAGAAGGCGGAAAACGCGTTGAAGACGAAAAACCCTCTGATGGACCCTTAACCGCAACCAACGAAGCTCACGTCCAAAGAAAAAAAAAGATTTGGTGCTTGCAAACCGTCGATTTACAATTAGAGACCTTGCTGATCATGTTGGAATTTCAAAATGATCGGTCAATTTCATTTTGGGCATCAAACACGTCAAATCACGATTGGTACCGAAAACATTGAATGCACCAGCTCACACTATGTTGATTCTTATGACTTATTCGCCAAAAATGAAACCCACATCGTTCCACAACCACTGTATTCACAACGTGTGACTTCTGGCTATTCCCTAAACTCAAAAGACAACTCCGGGGATACCGTTTTTAGTCGATTGAAGAGATTCAACGTGAATCGCCGCGCGCTTTGAAGGTCATCCCTACCAATGACTTTTTAGCATGTGTTGAGGATTGGAAAAAAAGTTGGCTTAAGTGCATTGTGTCCGGAGCGGATTACTTTGAAGGTGATGGAATAAATTTGGATGAATAAATAAAGAGTTTTTGAAAAAAATAATTGGTCTTACTTTTTGGGCACAGTAGTATATATATAAGAACACAAATATTTTACTATAGATTTTCTTTGTTCACTAAAAGAACAGATTTCCTGGAGAAGTGGGTCAGTGAGTATTTCAATGATGGGGCGGTAGGACAGTGGAACGGCAGTAGAATATTAAGAATAATTAAGATATTCTAAAAGATCTAGCATAAAATACCTTTCCTCAATATATCTCTAAGACTCTGTCTATTCTAATTTCAAATACAACAACAACAAAAAAGACTGAGACTCAAACTTCCGTTTAATTATTTCAGTGGATCTAATTACGTGAATGGAAAGTCGCTGATGGTGTCCAAAAATCTAGACATCGAGGCGTCTTACTATCCGGCACAAAATTTCCTCGTTAATGACACGTGACTTTTGACTGAGGCCGTTGAGCTCCAGAATTCATTAACCTTGCCTCCGAGAACACACTGAGCCAGTGAATTTTCTGCTGCGAGTGATTTCTTTTTGATTGGACTTTAAAATAAAGCGAATGCTTTTCCAACTTGATTTACTCGATGCCTTTACTCCGGAAGAGTAGTTTAGATAAGACCTAAACCTTTCGGGAGAATACTTGCGACATTAGTTTCAGGAAAACGGTTGTTCTATCTGATTTAGTTGTTTGGAATTATTGGGTAAATGTTTTAACTACCAGCATGTGCCTTCCAGAATAACAGATGTTGTTTAAAGGTTTGTTAAGTTGCTTTGTTGATTTCTTATTCAAGCCTATATTGAATTGTTGTTGAATGTTTTGTGTTTGGTATTTAATGTATTTCCAAATTAAAATTACATTATAGAACACAATAAATATATCTTCTGTTATATATTTTTAAATTTTATTCGTTAAGACATTAAATGTTTAAATAAATATTTTGAGTCTGACTCGTCGACCATTAGTAAAATGTTTTGAAAGTGTGAGAAAACCACAGTTTGTGCCTTACTGGGAAGTGTGTTGTAATCATTTGATTAAAAATCTAATAGAAGATTTGACGATTCAATTCAGACTATCTATACTGGGTTCTACTTGTTTTCTTTCATATGATATGCAAATGTGGATAAGTTCCTTTAATTGCACAAAGGTATTATTTCTGTTCATGAAAGTTATTATGAAAGAACACTAGCATATTGATGTGCATTGTAAAGTTGATTTTTAGTCGACTGATTACAAAGACGTTTTGAATTGGAAGTTCGTATTACACACTAATATTGTAGACTGTAATGTCCATCCTTTGGGCTGGACTAGGAGAGGGATAGTTCACATTCCCTGACGTTATCCCCGGGGTATTTGTTGAAAATTGTTTGGCAAAATATGGATTGCAGTGTAATTTGTCCTATTGGGAACACCCTAGATAAGGCTGAATCCACAATATCTCTGTTGTCGTAGTTGCGAATGAATTAAGTCAAAGTGCCTAGTAGTAGAATAATAATAATTGCCGTTTTCATCATTTATAAATATTTTATATGAAACGTTAACATAAAAAAGAATGGCAAAATTATGTAATGGCAATTTATTTGGCAATATTTGTTTTCAAAAGAAAAAAAGGCTATATAAATATTTAAAAATTCAAATTTTCGGTAAATTTCACTAATTTAAAATTTTTAAAATTTGAGATCAATACTTAAATTCTTAACAATGCGAATGTAACATTATTAAGTCTTCTATTGATAATTTAATCATAAGACTAATTTTTAACTCTAACCTATTACTAGGCAGCAAATTATGTTGTCTTTTATTTTTATTTTAGTTTTCCTTTTAAAATTACCTATACTTATAAACCGTACCAACCGTAAATTCTTAGTTAAGCATTGTTTCACTAATCAATATGAAAAACTAAAAATATTGTATTCTAATAATCTGATCTACTGAACTTTAATGAAGCTAAAATCAACTCTCAATCTGAAGTCGGCACAGATTACGCCTTTTGCTGTTTCAATATGACAAATTAATTCACGAATGGAAGAGTAAAATTTCGAAAAGAGAAATCTACCTTAAAAACTGAATTCTTGATAACAAAAAACTTGATATTCGGAAGCTCTTAAAGCTCCATTATAAATTGGACAGACATCCAGTCATATCTATCTATCATACCTAATCCAAAAACCTCTCATATAAGGTTCAGAAAAATTCAGCAGAAACTATTAAACAATAAATCCATCCAATTGATATGGAGGCAAATACACGCAGGCTATTTTCGCAATGAGAAAGCAAAAAACTTTGTTAAACCATAAATATGGGATACTAGTTTATATAGATGGCAACTCAATTTGTCTTCTATATTCATTTTTACTTCTCCAAAATATCTTAAAAATCCCAGAATATTTTTCTAAACAAGAAATTATGTTTAAAAGTGGTATCATAGTATCATTCAGTGACACAGAAATATAATTTACAACCCTTGAACTAGACGGAAAATCATTAAATTAAAAACTGAAAAATGAACATAAATTAAAATATGAATGAAAATGAACTATTAATCATCGCAAGAAACATATAACCCTGAAATTTAAATTGAATTCTCTGGGCTCATTCTATCTCTCGAGTTAAAAGTATTTCATTCTTCGATATTCGCCATATTTTGAATTCCATGACATACTTATATTTCTGTGAAACTGAATGCTACTATGACTCTGTAAGAGGACAAGTAGTTGCATTAGATTGGTCCTCCAGTTTATCAACATAATCAGAAAAAATATTCTGAGAGATTGAATCATTTAAGGTAGGTCAGAAATGCACCATGACCACTTGTAAACATAATTTCTTCTTTAGAAAAAAATTCTGGAATTTTAAGATATTTTGGAGAAGTGAACAGGAATATGGAAGACAAATTGAATTGCCATCTATATAGCTTGGCTTATCTGTTTTTCTCAGATTTATCACCATTTTTTATTCCTTTCGTATTGTATACTTCTTGTTTCACTTATGTTACAATGATGTATTTTTCTTTTCTGTATTATAATTCAGAGTACACACTTATTTCTGCAATTGTAAGTTTATATTATTATAACTATTATAAATTTCCCACTCTCATCTTTTTAACTAATTAGAACTACATAACCCTCAAAAACGGGGAGAGGTGGGGTAAAGTAAAGTGAATCTATAAGAGATAACTATCAAAATATAACCTTCTTTAATGCACTTGAAAATAAAATATGAAGTTAGGATATAATACAAAAATTAATATATACTCATTAAATTTGTATATTAGGATTTAAATGAATTTATTTTTGAACATTTTTATTATTATAAATTGTTTAATTTAGTTAAGAATGCAGTTGAAAATGATGAAAATGCTTCTCTTTTAAAAATATTATATTTCTTATGAATTTTTCACTACATTTGCTACTTTATAACTAAAATTGGAAACATTAAATATGGTTTATTATCTATTTTAATATATTATTTTTTATTATTTTCGTCTAATAATTGTTAATTTTATTTATATACACGTGAAATTAAAAAAAAAAAAAAAACGCATTTCGTTTAATAATAGCATTTGTGAAGTCTGTTCAGTTATTTTACTGCATAATATTCTTCCTAACTCTTCTTAGAAAATGGCCTCTTTTACATATCTCTCCCTCTCCGGACAAGCTGTCACTCACATCCACAGCTGCAAGTGATTGGCGAAGGAGAGTCCCGCCCACCCTCTTCTTTAAATTAATTTAGTTCAATTTAGTCTCCCTGTTGATGAGCTTCTGTAACTTCTCAGATGCTGCATGAATATGAATTACTTCATTAACCGAACGAAGACACCATAGAGTAATGGGCTGGCTGCCTTGCAATACATGGAGTGAGATGAAACCAATACTTGAAGAGGCATCATTTGATGCAAAATATTAGAAATGGATGTGAAATTCATTGAAATGAGAATTAATACTCTTGATGCCAAAATAATCTAGAACGTTGTCAATTTTTTTTCTATTTCAGTTACTTAAAAAGAACAATATAAACAGTTAAAAAGAACAATAAAACAACAGTTAAAAAGAACAATATAAACAGTTAAAAACAGTAAAAAATAATTACAATTACCTTTGCAGTTGATAATCGTAATAAAATAGAAAAAGGTTTGACAGAGATAATAATAAAAGTAGAGCATTAACTAAGGGCCTAAATGGTTTGTTTACATTCGCCAGCCATTAAATGACCCATAATCTGTAAAATGCGCTAAGAAGTATGAAAAAATTCAAACATTAATGTTTTTTAACAAGCAAGTGCGATGCATCATTGGAAAACTAAAAGTTCAAAATATTTAATGATATAAAAAATTAAAAATCGAGTTTATGGTCAAATTTCGCTTGCTTGGTCTTCTTATAGGATGTATTTTAATGTCATATTTATATTATATTATATATCATACCTATATTAATATGAGTTTAGAGAAAAAACTAACAGCAAATTTTCATTAGTACAAAATTTCCAATAAAAACAACTAATTAAACACAGAGGGAAAAATGTTCTAATTAAATAATTGATTAGGTCGAAAATTATTGACTGTATTAAATTTAAGAATATACTTAATTTGGAAACAATTCAAAAGGAATTAATATTGTAAAATTTACATAAGCTTATTAATGTATCAATATTATTTTGTCATGCATATGATTGATAAGTATAAAATAAATAATATCCTTATTTTTTAGGAAATACGTTTACAAAGACAATGCACTAACAAACTACGCAGATCTGAAAAATTTCCTTTACTGTTTATAGCCAGAAATATAGTAGGAACAAACAAGAGAAAGATATAAAAATATATTCTGTATTCTATAAAGAGGTTTACTGCTTGGGTAAAATATAGGTAATTTAATTATACAATTGAAACACAAAATTTTATAATTTTAGAGCAATAAAAATGCAAAAGGACATTTAAAATAAAATTCTTTTTATATTGCAAAAGTCTCTTAAACTATTATTATTTTGATACATTTAAATTATGCCCTTTTCCTCTTATTATAATGATTAATTTAATTATATAATGGTATACATGTCCGTTTTTATAACGGAAACGGACTTGTAAGAGTGCTAATCAGATAGACTCGGTGTTTTGCAAAAAAAAAAAAAAGTGGAATTTTTTTCATCTACTTTTGTTTTAATATCGTGTAATTTTAATTATCAAAAATTAGAAATAATTTTATCGCAATTAAAATCCCTCTAAAACATTTTTATTGTATTTTTCACATATGACGGCCATCCTTTGAAATCCGTCCTACTTGGCTGCTAGCCAATTTTCCCCGCAATTAGTGATAAGACTATTAGTCCTAACAAAATATTGAATGTACATGTCGTTACTACAGACCCAAGTGAATTAGATTAATTAAATGAATATATAACAAATTGTTTTCGGAGACTCTATAGCAACTCTACTATTATGGCTTTGATAATTGATGGTTGGGGAGAAAAACATTTAAATACATTTAAATCGAATAACATGTCATAAAACAGTAGGTTTTCCATTGGATAAGTATTTACTCAAAGCTTATATGAAAATTTAATTTTTGAAATTTTCCATCAATCCATTCAGTGCCTATTATATTTTTCTATAACTCTAATACGAATGATCACTTTCTTCAGTGGAAAGTGTTTACTTTTGGTCTTCTTATCTCTAAAGTGCCAGGAATGTGATTGGGCTTCTTTTTCTGCATAACTCAACAAGGCACATTCCTCTAAATTATAAATGCTATAAGAATCTATTTGTACTACTACTATACTAAATGCTAATTCTAAATGATATAGAATCTACTAGAGCAAATTAACAAATGAAACTATAAGTCACCAAATCTTTTCGACCCCAATATTCAGACATGAAATAGAAAAAAAGAACCTTCACGTTATATTTACTCTCTCTGTCGGGCTACCTATTGCTAAGGCATGGGCGTCCAATCTGTTTCCGGTAAAAAGCGAAACATAAATAGTTTCCCCGAAAGCTAGCTTATCGATTGCAAGTGCTTTAAAACAGAGCAATAGAATACATCTCGTTCAGGATCTTGTTTAGAAAGATACTTCTTACCTGGTTAAGTTTTCTTTGTTGTATTAGTTATTTAGAAGATATACATAAAATATAAAATATTATCAATACAATAGTTAAAAGATTTTTTTAGAATAAAAAAAAAAATTAATGAAATTGGAATTTGGGGATTAATAAAATAAATGAAAGTACCTTTTAACTAAAGTGTAACATAATCTATATAAGAGATCCAGAAGTGCCTGCTATAAGAGACACCATTTTGAGTTCCAATTGTTTGACTTCATGTAGTTGCAATTGGTAAGAGAATAATGATTATGCAAGATGGAAATGCTTGACCACACATAGCTCAGTAGGGGGCAATTACTTTTGTGAGAAGACTACAAAAGTATTTCCCATCAGTCATGGATTGACCAGCCCGTTTTCTGGATTTAAATTTTGAAAGTTTTGAGTGCTCTAGTTTTCCAGTACTTAATCAAACGCAATTGACGCAACAATGAATTTTAAAGGGCAGTAAAGTTAATGAGCATCCTCGTCTTGAGCATGGAACATTGCTGTTTTAAATGTAAGTGGTGAACACTTTCAATACAGAAACTGATCCACACTGAACTCAGGTATTACAATTTTCAGTATATTTTCATTTTGGGTATTTCAAGAAAAAAAAAAAATAGACCCATTTTTTTGCTTTTCTGTCTAACGTTTTCTGCTTATATTGTTAACTTACAAAATAGTTACATATTCGTTTGAAAAGTTGTAAAGTTGAAAAGTTGTGAAACACAAAATGTATGCAATCAAAGACTACTAATTATGAAGAAAAATAACTTTCATACGTAATAAACAGTTCAATTTGTTTAAAGAATATGTTTCTATTAATCAATCTTCATAGGCGACGTACCAATAGAATTTTTATATTTAACAAACGATACAGCGTAGAATTATTCCATGGGTACCAAAAGGCAGATTATTGGAATTTTTGTTTTCTCTTTAATTGAGTGTGAAATGAAATTTAATACTTGATTAGGAAAATTGAGTAAATTATCGATTTTATTCGTCGATATCGTTGGAATAAAGGGAATTGGCCAATATTTCGTACATTTTAACGTGTTATTAGCGTTATTAATAGTGAAATAAACCTTTAATAACGAAGAAATAATAAGAAATTTTTCAATTTCTATATTAAAATAAGAAAATATTGATTTTTAATAATCTTTATAGAATACAAATTATTTTATTAAGATATTTATATCGATCAAAAAATTCCGATAATTTTTTTAAATGTTCACATTTTTTCTCTAATAAATATTAATTAATCTTAAATTCTGAAATCTGCAAACGTTGTTTGGTTTCTTTAAAAATAATGAATATATAATAAACACTTTTTCTTTTTTTTTCTTTTTCTAATGCAGCTGGCAAATACAGACCGCTTGGTCTTAGATGCCTTTAAGAATGCTGCACAGACGTACTCACTTTATTACCCAGGGGCCCGTGTAACTTAAGATAAGCCACGGACGCGGAGTAGCAATGCCCCCGCAACGCTCTACGACCATATTAGACCGGGACGTACTTTTTTCCGTACCACTACAAACTACCATGGCACTGCCGTGACTCGAACCCGAAAACCTGTGGTACCGAGCGCTAGCCACTCGGCCATTCAGGCCCTTATATTAATAAACATCATATAAATAAAACAAAAATTTGATTTAAAATTTTAATTTAAATTAATTTAAATTCTAAACTTTCCTTCAATTTCTTTTCTGCTTTACTTTAATAGGTCTGCAATTAATAACAGTTAAAAGATAACAGGCAAAAAATGAATTTTATGTCTGTATCACTACTATTTTTTTAAATGCTTTTTTTTTTTTTTTTTTTTTTTTTTTTGCAATTGTAAAATGGAAATGATCTTATTATTTGAAGGAACTGATCATATTATTTCATTTACAATAAAAGGAAGTAATCTTTTTTTCACCAAGTAAAATTAACGAAGATATTTTTAGGCTTGACAAACTAATTTTTTTTTTTTTGAAGAAAACAAAACATGCAATACTCTTTGTTCCATTTGAAATTTTAAAAATCAGTTTTACATTGTCTAGAGTTACATAATAATTTATTAATTTTATAATTTATTTGATGAACAATATTTTATGAGCTAAATACTCTAAATGTAAACTCTATATTTTCAACCTTTTTAATTTTATTTAATATTGTTTTATCAAATTAAAAAAATTAGCTTCGTATTAATTTTTATAGATTTATACATTGATAAATTATATTTTTGTCAGATATGAAATTCTAATAATTTAATTATCGATATCTAAGGAATATTTAGAAGGATCATAGATCAATAGATTATATGACTATCACATTAACTGTTCAAAAGTAAAACTGTATATATAACTGCCTACAACACAGTTCGATAAATTGCTGAATTTTTGCATTTTTAAATACTTAAAAACCATTAATATCTAACTTATTATTTGATTTTTTATAAATTCAATTGAGATAGTATTTAAAAATTTACACATCTTTCAAACTTTATCTTAAAAACTTTTATGCTTTTATTACAGAAAATTTTAATTTAATAAACTCTATTCCTTGAAAATCCATCATCCTTTTTGCAACTAATATAAAAATTTAACTATTAGAATTTGTCATGAAGAAATTATTTTTAGAAAAACAAAATGAACAAACAATAATATTATCTTTTCCGTATGATTTAATATGAACTGAATCTGTCAAAAAACGGACAAACAGACTTTTTATTTTATAAAACTATGAAGCATTATATATGTAATATATAATAAATATGTATAAAGTAAACAACAAAAAATATTTTCTGAAATTTAAGAAATTTAAAAATGCCCTTTAATGTAATCAAAGTAATAAAAGTGGATATGTTTCTTTCCAGTCAAAACTACTTTTATTTTACATAACCGAATTTTGAAACTTAAAGCTTTTTTTTTCTAATCTCAGTTTCAAATTTTCATTCGATTAATGCAAAATTTGTAATTTCACAAGCCATTTTTGTATATTTTTAAAAAAATGTAATTTAATTAATTTAAAGCCAATAACATTAATATGACAAGTATAATGCTTTTTTTGTTTCAAAATTGGTGACATTCAAATGTTGCTTTTGAAAAATGCGATTTTATTAGAATTTCAAACAATTTTTACTATAAATTTTGCAAACAAGAGATATCGTTAATACAGGTATAAAGTTTATGTACAATATCTATGCAAATCCATATTTATTTGCACAGATTTTAAAAAAAAAAAATAATGATAATAATAACTAATTCCAAATTAAATCATTTATTAATAATTTTTGATTAAATTTCAAAAACACAAAGTAAATCAATCGCTTTAAATGGAATCAAAATATAATTTTGAATTACAATAATTATATATTAAAAGTTGTACTCCATAAGCAATGTAATCATGTTGTCACTTTCTACAGCAATTCATAATTTTCATCAACAATTTTTCATGTGCAGGTGAAGGAAAAAGACACAAAACAGGTAAAGAATTATGGTTATTCATAATATAAAAAAAAAAGTAAAGCGATCTTTCAAATTTTGGAATTTTTCCACCTGAATAGGCTTCAAGGAAAGGAAAATAAGAACGAAAGAATAAATATATACGACAAAAAAAAAAAATGCGATCGGTGAAAACGACTTACTTAAAGATATTCCTGTGTAAGGAGTTGCCGTCAAAGAAAGGTTCGAAATTGGCTCACACAGAAAATTCAAAGAGATTCTTCTTTCTCTAAATTCCTTTTCGTGGAAGACTTTTATCCAATCTGGGGAAACCTAATATCGTAGAGTTAAATAAAAAAGTTACGAAAGACTAAAAGAGAATAAAAAAAGACGAGGAAGATTTATGGAGGTTTTTTTTGTGAAGGCGACTGATTTCGAGGGCCATTTTGAGGTATTTTATAACATGCAAAGCTGTCTTCTGGAAGTCATAGGACACTTTTTTATGGATATGAAGCAAAATGACTCTAACATTGTTCTCGAATTAAAAGGGATTTAAAAAAATAAGACGGTTACAAAGAGAATAAAACAAACTTAAATGGATTTTAGGATTTATCATAATGTGATTTATTATTCATTTTTTGAACATTGATTTACGTGTTTGCATACATGTAGAGACTTTCTAGAAAGTATTAATTTTTATTTTCTTTTAAGAATTAATGTAGTTGTCTCCGCCTTGTCTTTTCTGGAAATTAATAAATCCTTTGCTGAAATCTGTAGCTTATATTACTGTTATTGTTGTTGTTGTCGTTTCCCCTGAAGAGTATAAGAAAATCATATATCGTGGTGCTCCCGAATAATATTGGCTCTATTGATTGCCAGTTCGGAATATAAATCATCTACGAGGAATGGTCAAGACAGGGCATGGCGGCTGCAAGATCTGAGAAATCAAAGATATGACGAGGAGTAATCTCGACATCAGGGCAGTTGACACATTTTTTATATTTGTTTTAACGCCCTCAGCAGAAATTTTTATATTCTTGTTTTGCTTCAACCGTAATCTTGTGCAGAGTAGTAGTTGATTTTTTGTTGACGTTTATTTCTGTAATTTGAAATTTAGCTTTGATGGTAGAAGGAAGCTTAGTTTGATTTTATAAGCTTACACTGTGACAAGGAATTTGCATCTGCAAGGAAATAGCAATAGCAATCAGATCCAGACTTCAGGTATTCTTCGCCAAAGAATCTGCAATTTTATTAAATTCTAAATTCACATTAGCTAATATATATTATACAGATTATCTATTCCTATTAGCAGCGAATAAGATCACTACAAGTACCGGAAGTGCAGAACAAAGTACAACAAAATTATGATTGCAAAGGGTTTTTTTTTTATAATTATATAAACATTTAACGGAATTTCTATCCCTCATCATTTGGTATTTTAATTTATATATGGTTGTTTCATAAAAACGAGAACCATTCGAAATTTATAATATTTTAAATCCAGTAAAAGAAACAGAAAAAAAAAAGGAACACAAATAGAGAAGAATGTTTAATTTTTGTCGTAAATAAATATCATTGCAAATCCTATCGTTTTAAATCCTACTGTTTTATGACATGTTATTCCGATCGATTTCAGTGTATTTTTAAACGATGTTCTCCCAGCCATAAATTATTTAAGCCATAATAGTAGAGTTGCTATAGAGTCTCCGAAAACAAATTGTTAGTACTAATAGTCCAATCACTAATTGTGGGAAAAATTGGCTAGAAGCCAAGCCGGACGGATTTTAAAAGAGTACCGTCATATGGGAGAAAATGCAATAAAAATATTTTAGAGAGGTTTTAATTGCAATAAAAATATTTTTATTTAATTTTTAATAATTAAAATTTAAGATTATACGATATTAAAAGAAAACCTGATGAACAAAATTTAACTTTTTTTTTTTTTACAAAAATGCTTTATACCGAGTGTATCTTATTAACACCCCTCTCAAGTAATCGATTCGCCCAATTCCATCGTAAAAACTGCCTGTTCACCATTTCACGCTATTTGTAGTCGAACTATTGAATGTGTTATGTCTATATGTTCTATATTTTAATTAAATTAATTACCGTAATAAGCACCATAATTAAAATATATCAAAATAATAAAAATTTAAGAAACTTTTACAATATATAAAAGGCATTTTATTTTAAATTGATTTTCTATTTTTATTGTACTAAAAATTGTAAAATTTTGTGTTTCCATTGTATAATTAATACCTATATTAAATCTAAACAGTGAACGCCTTTATAGAATATACATGATATATTTTTATATTTGCTTTTTGTTTATTCCAAATATATTATTCTGATCGGTATATTTTGTTAGTTCTTTCTTTTTGTAAACGTATTTCCTCAAAAAAAAAAATAATAATAGAAAATATTTTATTTAAGATCTATTATATACATGAAAAAATAACATCAGATTGTGTATATTTTACGAAATTAATTCATTTTGAATTGTTTCAATACTAAGTGTACTTTTAATAATAAATAGAATCAATAATTCTCCATCAAATCAGTAATTTAATTAGAAAAATTTTCTGTCTGTTTAATCCGTTTAGTTGTTTTTATTGGAAATTTTATACTAATAAAAATTTGCTATTATTTTTTTTTTTCCCTAAACTCATATTAATATATGTATGATATATAGTATAATAATAATACTGCATCATTTAAGCAGACCAAATAAGTGAAATTCGACCAAAAAAAATCAATTTTTAATTTTTCACAGCATTAAATGGTTTGAAATTTTAGTTTTCGAATGATGCATCGCATTGCTTATTAAGAAAACAAAAGTGTTTGAATTTTTCATTCTTTCTTAGCGAACTTTACAGATTATGCGTCATTTATTGGCTGGCGAATATAAACAAACCATTTGGCACCTCAGTTAATGCCCTACTTTTATTATTATCTCTGTTAAACTTTTTCTATTTTGTTACGATTAGCAATTATAAAGGTAATTGTAATTATTTTTTACGGTTTGTAACTATTTACATTGTTCTTTTTTATTGATATTTCTTTCACAAAACATCCATCAAGCCAAGTTGATATTTCTCGATTCTTGTCTACATATTCCACTTTCAATAATGGAAGTTATGAAACATAAATTTAGAAACTTCAGAAATCCTCAGCCACCATTGAGAAAACTCAAAATCCTAATGAATATGTGTAACAGTGTCATTCAGATTCGTCTACCAAAATCTGTATTTTTAAGTATTGAAACTTTAAAATTTGGTGTTTTTGATGCTCTTTCTTGCTTTCATGTAGAAAATATAATATAGTGTCATACTTTATCCAAGATTGAAATCACTCCTTGTCATCACAGTGTTAAAAATATAGAATATTTAGATACAGAACGTATTGTCTGTCGATAGAGAACATCAGACTATCAAAAGGATAATAAAAAAAAGCCTTTAGAAAAATAAATAAATAAATCAATTAAAAAAAAGAAGAGAAATTGAAGGGAGAAGAAAGTAATAATCCTTCATACAAAATAGTATTTTATTAAACTTAGAGAATTAATCATATATAAAAGCATTAATTTGATCTTAAAAATGCAATTTTCTCAAAAAAACTGGATTTCTCAGGTTCTTGTTTCTTTTTTAATATCTATGAAACTTAAGATCTCAGATTTTTAAAGACATTTATATCATGGTATATCACATATTTTAAAGCATGAGTTTGACAATTTACTAAGTATTAGTTATTTTAGGCATTGATATTTCACCAAAAATGTTAATTTTAAAAAGATTTTCAATAATTAATTAATAATAATTTTCCATTTTCTTCAAATACAAAATGGTCTGTTAAAATATCTAAAACATATTATTTTAACTACCATAAAAATTTCAAAACCCTATCTTTCAACATTTCTGAGAAATTAGTACATAAAGATGGTGAATTTAACATGGGGATCACCCTGTCTCCTTAAGATATTTAAAAGTTAAATAATTATAATAAATAATAAATAGTTTTCTAAAACTTTACATTAAACTTTGTATATGTAAACGAATAAGGTCTTTCATCAGAACTCGTAATTAAAATACATCAATTAATATACATCAGAACTCGTAATTATATTCTTCTCTCAGTGTTAAAATGAAATTCACTATCCCCCAAAATAAAAAATAAAATACAAACATTTCCCAAAAGAGTGTTATTGCACACTTTTTTTCGAAACTATTGAATCACTGCACACAGTTTTCTCATTTATAGAACTAGCTTGAGATCAACAATTTAAAAAAAAATTGAAAATTACGAGAGAAATGAACTTATTTATGAGATGGACCTAATTTTAGAAATGAAAAATATCGAATCTTAAATCCCCTCCGAACTAGAAACATCTTTTAAAGAGAAGAGTCTTCATTTATTCGTTCAGTTGTTTAAATTCCCGGCCGTTGCCATGGCAACTGAACATATTATATTCATGAGAAAGAAAGTGTTTTGGAGAATGCTTAATGGAATGTTTTCGTATCCAACAGGTGCTGTGATTGTTTTTTAACCTTACTCCTCATTTTTGTAGAAAATTTTTCTCAGGTGTAGAAAAATGAGGGAATGTTCTTCATCTGGCATGTGATTATAGCTTGATATTCAAAGGAAACAGAAAAAAAGAATATTATCCTAAAAATAACTCTCTTTATCCCCAGCGATTTCAGAAAACGGTGTTTTAGAAAATGTAAGAGAGAATCAAATATTTATATCTTTAAAGAATTTTAAACGAGACTCGCTAAAAATTAGTTTCGCCGTCTGAGCTGCAGTTTTAAGAAAGGAAAGTTTCTTAAAAGAAAATCAAATTCTTCTTTGTATTTGTACGTTGAGGAAAATTAAATTATTTTAAATATATGAAACCGTTTTTTTTAATTATCAAAGCACAACATTTTTAAAAGAAATAATTTCTACAAAATTAAGTTTAATGTATGAAAAATAGTATATTTCGTAGAGGAATATACAAAATTTATCGTATAAGTTTTAAACCTTAAAATTTTAAGTTTTTCAACTTACAAAATATCAATTATAAAGATGAATTACTCTTTTCAGTAAATTTTAAAGATATACTAACATAAGGGATATATATATATTTTTTGACTAGTTTATGATAAGTATGGTATATTTGAAATCACTTATAAGGTCGGGAGAGAATTTTTGCATACAACGCAATAGTAGGTGAAAACTCTTTGAGTAGGTGAAAACGAATAGTAGGTGAAAACTCTTGTGATTATAGCTTGATATTCAAAGGAAACAGAAAAAATTGAATATTATCCTAAAATAACTCTTTTTTATCCCTAGCGATTTTAGCAAACGGTGTTTTTAGAAAATGCAAGAGAGAATCAAATATTAATATCTTTTAAAGAATTTTAAACGAAACTCTCTAGAAATTAGTTTTGCCGTCAGAGCTGCTGTTTACCAAAGGAAAGCTTCGTAGAACAAAATCAGTTTTTTCCTTATGTTTGTACGTTCAGGAAAATTAAATTATTTTAAATGTTTGAAAGCGTTTATTTTTTAATATCAAAGAACAACATTTTTAAAAGAAATATTTTCTGCAAAATTAATTTTGATGTAAGAGAATATTATATTTCATAAAAAGAATGTACAAAATGTAACGTTTTAAACCTTAAAAATTTAAGTTTTTCAACTTAAAAAAATATCAGTTATAAAGATTAATTTGTTTTTCAGTAAATTTTAAAGATATACTAACAGAAGGGATATATACCCATTTTGGATGACTAAGTTTTATGGCATATGAATTCACATAAAAGGCCGTCAAAGACTTTTTGCGTACAATGCAATAGTTGGTGAAAACTCTTTGAGGTATAGAAATAAAATATCTTCACTAAATTTCAATTTAATTAGCAAAGTTAGAGACTCCTTATTTTAGATTATTTTGATTGTTATGAGACTCCTTATTTACTTGCATTGGTTCCTAGCAATACTCCATTTATTTAATATACTGGCAAGCATCAAAGGAATTATGAATTACAGCAACATCTATATCTTGTAAATTGAAACAGTCATAGATTAGATACAGCATCTCATATACCACATATGAAATATGTTACGCGAAATATAAGAAACTAACAGAACTCGTATAGAAATTTAATAATTTTTGTAGCTATATTGAAAATTATAAATATATTTTTATTCAACAAATTTACTAAATATTTCTCAGGCTATCAAATGACATGAGTATCAATTCGCATAAAATCTAATTATACTTCAGTACTATTCATTTTGGGTAAGTACTATTTTTCAGTACTCATTTGGGTAAGTACTAAGTACATTCAATCATTCATTTGTTAATCTTTTTTGGACAATAATATTTTTCCATAAAAGAACAAAGGTTATTTTATCAAGATAGGTGATGTTAAATCGTTATCATAAAGTTAATTTTATTGTAAATTAAAACCTAAAATGTGAATTTAATATGAAAATTAAGTACATTATTTTCGAAAAACAAATTATTTTTATATACATTTTAAATATTTTTAATTATACATTTGTTAGAGGACATGCATTTTGACCTTAGAATATTTGTCTCTATAATTATTTCAATGCTAATTATTTAGTAAATTCAGCATTCAACGTAAATTCAGCATTCACCATTCAGGATAAGCTTGAAAACAGTTATATTATAATAAAAACTTCCCAGATGTTATGCAAGGCAGGTTGCTCTATTCTCCCATGCACCTCAAGCCCAAGGGATTGGCTTTTCAGTCAATGGATTTCGTTGTGTTTTTCAAACCAGGCTTCTCTGAATTGCAAATCCAAAGTGACTTTTAGAAGGCTGTTCCTATATAAGTATTTTTTTAATTTTTAAACACTTATATAAGTTTTTTTTGCATTTTCTGAACCCAAATTAAGGAAATATTTTCAAAGGAATAGTAAAAGCAATAAATAGTAATATCTTTCTGATTATACTCTAATGAAATATAAGATAGCTTTTTTTCCATAAATCGAATTTAAAGTGTGAAGTCTTACAGAAACATATGGGACTAAACCACACTGTAAGCATTTGATACATTAACTTCCCCAGACATCTAAGATAATTTAACTCAATTCGGGCTTGTCTGGATCGTTTTCCAAACATTTCTCTCCAAATCTGCTCATCTATGCTGCGGAATCCTCATTCAATAGTGCAAGGGGCTTTGCGTAAGAACCGACCAATGCGAAGTAAGCCCGGGGGCAGGATTCTCGGCCGGACAGTTTCTTTTGGGTGACCCAAATGGGATTACGGATCTCTGGCGCGCAAACAACAGAAAGAAGGTTACCATTCTTCAATACACCATCTGCTTTATCTGTGCAGTTCAAGGATTGCACTATTATCGGCAACATTGTGGGGATAATGACCCACAATGTTGCCAATACCACACTATTACACACTACACACCACACCATTTCAAAACCACAATACTTTGTGGTTTTTGAAATTTAATTTTTACTATAAATTTTGCAAGCAAGACATATCGTTAATACAGGTATAAAGTTTATGTACAATATCTATGCAAATCCATATTTATTTGCACAGATTTTCAAAAAAATAATGATAATAATAATTAATTCCAAATTAAATCATTTATTAATAATTTTTGATTAAATTTCAAAAACACAAAGTAAATCAATCGCTTTAAATGGAATCGAAATATAATTTTGCATTACAATAATTATATATTAAAAGCTTACTTCATAAGCAATGTAATCATGTTGTTGCTTTCTACAGCAATTCATAATTTTCATCAACAATCTCTCATGTGCAGATGAAGGAAAAACACACAAAACAGGTAAAGAATTATGGTTATTCATAATATAAAAAGTAAAGCGATCTTTCAAATTTTGGAATTTTTCCGCCTGAATGGGCTTCAAGGAAAGGAAAATAAGAACGAAAGAATAAATATACACGACAAAAAAAAAAAAATGCGATCGGTGAAAACGACTTACTTAAAGATATTCCTGTGCAAGGAGCTACCGTCAAAGAAAGGTTCGAAATTGGCTCACACAGAAAATTCAAAGAGATTCTTCTTTCTCTAAATTTCCTTTTCCGTAGAAGACTTTTTATCCAATCTGGGAAACCTAATACCGTAGAGTTAAATAAAAAGTTACGAAAGTCTAAAAGAGAATAAAAAGACGAGGAAGATTTATGGAGGTTTTTTTTGTGAAGGTGAATGATTTCGAGGGCCATTTTGAGGTATTTTATAACATGCAAAGCTGTCTTCTGAAGTCATAGGACACTTTTTTATGGATATGAAGCAAAATGACTCTAACATTGTTCTCGACTTAAAGGGATTAAAAAAAAAAAATAGGACGGTTACAAAAGAGAATAAAACAAACTTAAATGGATTTTAGAATTTATCATAATGTGATTTCATATTCATTTTTTTAAACATTGATTTACGTGTTTCCATTCATGTAGCGACTTTCAAGAAAGTACTTATTCTTCCTTTTCATTTTAAGAAGTAATGTAGTTGTCTCTGAATTGTCTTTTCTGTAGGGTGGCAAATCCACTGCTTATGTGTAGTTTTATTGCTGTTGTTGTTTTTGTCGTATCCCCCCTGAAGAGTACAAGAAAATCAAATATCATGGTGCTCCCGAATATTATTGTCTATGTTTATTGCCAACTCGGAATATAAATCGTCTTCCGAGAGATGGTCCAGACAGTGCATGACAGTTGCAAGATCTGGGAAATCAAAGACATGATGAGGAGTAAGTTCAACATCAGGGTAGTTGCCCCATTTTTGGTAGTTTTTTAACGCAATCAGCAAAGAGTTTCAAATTCTTGTGGTGCTTCATCCTTAATCTTGTGACAGTAGCAGCCTGTTTTTCTGTCGGCATGTAGTTCTGTAATTTGAATTTAGTTTTGATCTTAGAAGGAAACTTAGTTTGGTTTTTATAAGCTTTATACTTTGCCAATGAATTTGTATCTGCAAGGGAAGTAGGAATAGCAATCTGATCATGACGCCTGGTATTCTACGTCAAAGAATCTGCAATTTCATTAAATTCCAAAATCCACATGAGCAGGGATAGTGTTCATTGCTAATATATATTATTCAGATTATCTATTCCTATTAGCAGAGAATAAGATCACTACAAGTACCTGAAATGCAGAATAAATGACAACATAATTATGATTGCAAAAGAGGTTTTTTTATAATTATTTAAACATTTAACTAAATTTCTATCTCCCATCATTTTGTATTTTTAATTTATATATAATCGTTTCATAAAAACGAGAACAATATTACATCTATAATATTTTAATTCCAGCAAAGCAACAAAAAACAAAAGCAACGTAAATAGAGAAGAATGTCTTACATTCTGTCATAAATAAATATGCTTTTAAATCTGTAAAAGTAATATAAACGGCTGATAAATTAAATCTAACATCTTCACAATTGCCCTAAATGGACCTCCTTAACTTATTGATAAGAATTAGAAAAATAACACAGTTGTATTTAATGAGCTTTATTACGGAAATATCTTTGAATATTCATGTGCCCTTCCTCATAGTTCTTTCAATTCGATTGAATTTGGCGATCATGGCAACTAATTTAATTACAACCTATGAAAAATAATTTTTGATATTTGTTATTGATCGTTCTTGAAGCTACTAGCTCAAATAGGATGATGAAGCTATTAGATTAGTTCGAGTAAAAAGATATAAAAGTGTTGAAAATCCTTCAGCAATATGTGAGTCCTAAAAATTGTCTCATAACTACAGTTTCCGATTATTTACCTTCAGTGAATTTGGTATTAAATTTATGATAGCGATGGATCTGAGTATTTTAATATTTCTTTTACTTGAATTTCCATTTAATAGATTAATTTAGACTCAATTGACTCATGTTTTTGAGAACAAACTGTGAATTGTTGAAAAGTCAATGAACGAAGTATGAATTTCGATATTCGCGTAAGATATTATAAATGAAATCGCAAGATACCATGATAATGTTAATCGTGGTATCTTGCGTAATCAGGCGTAATTCATAAAGCACAAAGTAAATGTGCTTTTTAAATCTTTTGGATAATTTAAACAAAATTAGGTTTTTCAGTTCAGTTCTGGTTCAGTTTAATATTTATACATTAAGTCACAAAATTATTATACACTCTCAAAAAGGCCTTTTTATATAATTATAAAAACTGAAAAGCTGCAATATTTTTCAATACCGAAACACAAATTTCGTTCACACCTATATTTATAAAAAAATACGTCATACTGGAAAAAGAAAATAATTCATATAAGGGCAATCACGTAATATAAAAGTTTCTATACGTAAGAAAAGTTCATAATAAAGTACATAAAAGTTCTTCTAGGAAAATTAAACATTAGTATAACTTATGTAGTTGAAAATAATTTAATGTCGTGTGACTTTGAATGATGGCTTGTAATCTCAGAGACACTGAAGCAATAAAATTTTATGTGGCATCTTGCGTAATTTTAAGCCAACTATTTAAGAAACCTTTATCTGAAGCACTGCAGTCAAGCACTTTTCTGTTAAATTCATGACTTACTTGTTCGACGGAATTCGTATCTGGTAAATGAGAAACGTACAAATCTGTACAGGTAATTTGTAATAGAGAGGCCCTTAACAATCTTGTTTGGGTGTATTGATCTTTTATCATATGAAAAAGTAACTGATTTCCAAGATGTAAACTCTCAACAGATGCTTTGCATATCATACCTTTTGCAAAATCTACAAGTATTTTGAAATTTCCCATTTTTTTTTTTTTCTATCAGCTGGCACCTTTCATAAGGGCTGCAAATGTTACTCACTTTGCATTACCCAGGGGTGCGTGTAATTTGATGGTAAGCCAACATCTGTAGCTCTACGATCCTATTAACAGAGACCTACGGCTTAAAGTGGATTCCGAACCACTACAAACACCCATAATCAACTCAATACCTGTGGTACCGAACGCCAAAGCGCTAGCCATTAATCAGGCTTCCCAACATCAGGCAACCGAAATTGACCTTATAAACCATGAGTCATCCTCTTCCATACTTCTTGTTGGAACGACATTGATGAGTCAAATTCTTCCTTTCTGCATTGCCAAATTTTACTATCACTTCCGGAAACATTACATTTGTTTTTTATCTGTAAAAGACAATTTTTCAAAAATGAAAATTCTTATGGGACATATTTACTATCAACATTTTTTTTGAATTGTCCAGGATATGAACAGTTTTTTCACGGAATTCTGTCATGAAATCCTTTAGATTGGATAATTCTTAGAACTGTTTTTACATTAACGTTCATACCAGCTGTCGCAGCAACATATTATGTTAATTGAGAGCTGAACAACTTTGTATTTATTTTCATCTTACTTATCACTATTCAAGCATCTCGTTCATTCAAAATCCTTGGCCTTCCACGAAAAGGTTATTAGAAATATGCCCAGTAGCTTCGTAATTCTTTATAATAGTTTGTACAGTAGACCGACATTTCTTAACAATTTTTGCAATTTCAGCATTAGATTATTTTATTTCTCTTTAACTTAATTATCAAATTCCGTACGTCAACATTAATTTCTAATCTAGGAGTCCTTTTAACTGGAACGGTAATAACAAAAATTTCTTAACGAACACTCAAGATTTCTTCTTCAATAAAGAATTTCAATGTTCTTCCGTTCTTCCTTAATCTCTACAAAATCGTGTAAATTTTTGTATAAAAGCATCTTTTATGTACATTTTTAGTATATTTTGTAGAGGTAATTTGGTTTTCATTTAATTTAAAAAAATTATTATAGGTTAATGAATATTTTATCTTATTTTTTTACTTTAAAGAATATTATTAAATGTAACATTGACGTAAATTTATTCTTTAAAATATTAATCGTTTTTTTAAATACTATTGTTTTTAAAGGATTGTACTGCCTGACTGTATACATATATATAAATAATTAAAAATAAGTATTTGTATGATTATTGTGCTTATTACATTGTAATAAATTTTTATATTTGACTTCATTTATTTTATTTTACTTGATATTTTCTGACATACGAAATACTACATATTTATGCTAATAGTTGAAAATTTAACATTATGTTAATTACGCAAATTGGCTTATAAAACGCAAATTGGCTTATTTTGTATAAGGAATATGCTTGCTTTTTAACATTTTTTTTTAACATCACGTCTTTCTCTGAGATTGTAGCGTTTGTGCTAGATTTTTCACCTCTAAATATTGTAGTTTTAATAGCCCTTCCCCTTCGGAATTTGGTCTCGAGGAACCGATTGTACAAGAGAATGAATAGTTGAATATGCGTCGTTACGCATATTCAACTATTCATTGACAACTATTGATTTGACAGTTTTTTCAACTATTGATTTGACAGTTTTTCAACTATTGATTTGACAGTTTTTCAACTATTGATTTGACAGTCATGCAAAAGTTTTTGGTTGTTAAACTATTTGAAATCCGCAGTTCACACAAACACCCTCTATCCATTGTGAAGTTGTATTTCTTTCATTAATTATAGAATCAGTAATAGAATGACAATACAAACTTCACTTGTCAATAAAATTTTGACTAATTGCATTTCCATCCGACAAGCAATACACATTTATGACATTTTTGATAAAAGCCACATCTTCATACAACAACACATGAATTTTTTAAAAGATATATTCACTTTTGATTTACTCTGTATATATTCTTACTAAACTGTTCTACAAAACACGAAAACTCATTCTCTTATTCTCAATCAAAAACAAACATCATTTTCCCAAGCCAGTTGTTGAGAGCGAATGCTTCAATGAATCTATAAATTACTTTGAAAGTCCATCGTAATTGTTATGGATGTAGTCTTCCTATTTCGAATGATTCATCCGACCCGAAGACGCCAGTCGGCAAAACTGACCCCTTGGCACCTCCATTAATACGTGCTGTCCGAGTCCGGGCGGGAATCCGTGTGGAAGAGTGCTGATAAATTGTCCTGCTGGAAAGAGATATCATTATTTTTATCTGCTCGTCTTTTTTTCTCTTCAGACACGACAATCTCACCTCCGGGGTGCATTACTGCAAACAAGTGTGAAGGCTACATGCCGTGGATAAGTAATACCATTAGATACGGTTACGGATAGAAGTAATAGATTCTTTTTGTTATTTCGGAAGACAGGATTCTAGCGTAGTTTCCATTGTAAGACGAAAGTGCTTTTATCTGTGTCAGTGTGTTTATGTGAGGAAGTGTATTGCTATGTTAGTATCTAAATTTTATTTTAAAAACGTTAATATACAAGCTTAGGGATACTATTTTAATAATTCTAATACAGATTTTGTTTAATTAATCTTGGTTTTAAAATGATTATCTGATTTCATTAGATAACTCTCATTTTGTAATCTTTTCTATCAATACTTTTCGATGTGTTTCTATCCACAAATTTAGTTTCACAGGATTTTAATAAATAAGAGTTATATATTAAGTTTTAATAGATACAAAATTTAAAAGCACCCTTTAAAATTAATTCTTAGAGAAAGAAATTTATTATTTTTTTTTTTTCTGGTTTATTACTAAGAATCCATATTTTGTTCTCCTTTTCCTTATATAAGTTAAATTGAATTATTATTTTTATTTGAATTCCTCAAGTTAATTACTTATTCTAAAATTATATTTGTGTGATTCTATGTTTTATATCTCAAAAATATTTTGTTATAAGAGGTATTCTTTTTACATTCTAAGCAATGTTAGAGATATTGCGTTTTATGAAAAAACTAATGTTGTTAAAGAAAAAAAAATTTTTTTCTGTATTCAGAAAAAGAGATGATTAGATTTTCAATGTGTTTTTTTTTTTTTTTTTTTTTTGTCATTATGAAAATATGCCATAATGCTAAATTATGATGAATAGAATTTGTTATTTAGTTACAAAATTACAAAGAATTGCTGAAAATTCGTGCTTAATACAACTCTAATAGCTAAATTTAATAATGTTTTATTTTACGAAACAAAAAAATGCAATCTTTCGTTTGTTTCTGTTCCTTTTTCATTATGATGGATGATTCGAAAATGGAAAAATAATTCATAAAAACGTGATTTTTAATCACATATTCAATGTCTTTTAACGTTCATATTTCATATGATGTCCTCTTAAACATCAAAACCATGTTTTAAATTCTAAAGAAGTCCAGAAGGAATAAAAATACAAAATTTGCAATTTCTTTATTAAATCAAAAAATTAGATAACACTTATCCAATTAGGATATATTTTATATTAAAATATATATGTATTCTTATTTTTACAGACCATTATTTGTTTGAAAGTTGTATTAACAGTATCTTTATATTAAATTTAAAGATCCATATGTATATGAATGGCATAAAATTTCGCCTAAGAAATAAATTTAAAAAATTTGAAATTCAAAGAGAAGTAAACAAGCAATTAAATAACTTTTCATTAAACATTTTCGATATATATTATGAAACAAATAATGTCAAATATGTATTTCAGATTTAAATTATAATTATTCGACTTAGAAAAATAATATTTTTCAAATTAAGAATTACATCGATAGTAAAAATTTGTGTTTTGTGTTTAAAATAATTTCTCAAAATTATAATTTATATCATGTCTTGGCTTTGCCGAAGCAACAGAACTTTGTTGGAAATTCAACATCGAACCAAAATATTTGTTTTCTATGCGGCAGAGAATGATCACGATAAATCCGTTAGTCAATGAAATGGATACGAAGATGTGAACCCACCGTTGGAACTAAAATTGTGGAGGCGAAATACTGGTGGTAATATATAGTTTCGAAGCTGAAATTAAGATAAAAAATAAATTTCGAACCTGTGGTGAATTAAGATAAAAATAAATTTCCTATACATATATATATATCTGCCGTTATTGTAGCAAATGACCTTATGTCTATATGTTTGGTATATGAAAACAATATAACTTACATTCCTTACTTCAATAAAAAATGAAATTATATTGCAACAAATTCATTGTACTGGCTGGTGATTCGTGATATGTAATGATTATTTTAACTGCTTTTGCCTTGACGTAACTTACTAACTTTTAAAATTAAGATTACTACAGTAGGCATTTATGAAAAAAAAAAAAAATATTTCTTGTCACTTTTAAAATAAAATTCAAGTGGTTTTAACCAAAATTCATCATCTCTGTTTTGTCTTCGAAAATTCTACAAAGATATCTGGAAGATTTTGGCTGATTTCCTAAGGCTTTGGTAAATTAAGATTAATAGCAATCAAATAATTGCTATAATGTTTACTAAAGGAAGGTTAAAGGAAGAATTCTATTATGCATAACATAAAAATTTTAATCTACTCATTTTAGAAATGTGTCAAAATATCTCAGAATTGTCTTCAGTAAAAAATAATTCATACTTGTTATATAAATGATAAGTTTTTGAAAAATAAATATTTATGCATTTGACTTATAGAAAGGACAACTTTTCTCCTTACCTTTCTTAGCACAAATAAATAAAAGGCATTTTTCTCCCTTATCTAAATAGATTCTTAAACATATTTTTATTTTATGGCAACACTACCAAGAAACTTTCATCAAAAGACAATTTTAAACAGATGTAAATTTTATATAAAAACATTTTCTAATTATAAGCTGAGTTATGGGGTATTTATTCAATAATGTAATTCAATCTTGGATTGCTTAATTCAAAAGTGCACAATTAACTTTTCAATATAATTATTCCATGTACTTGCAAATAATCCCAATACTATGATTAAAACTCTATCATATATTATTTAAATAATAGCAATTATCGTCTTCCATATAGTACTTGCAATTATCACTTTGATTTCATTCCAAAGTTTCGTTTTAATATTATAACCCATGCGTACGTAATGCAAAGATCTCCAAAATTTTCTTGAAATCAGATGTTCAATTAAATGAATTTTCTTTCTGAATTATATTTTCCTTTATTTATTTCATTATCAACTTAGAACTTTTTATTTCCTCATTAAGTGGAGTAAACATTTTCTTTGACTCTCCAAAGAAGATTATTGTAATGAGAAAAAACATCAATGTAGTTAAACAAACTAGATTTGTGAGAGGAATGTCTTCCTTGGTACACAAAGCTGAATTTCAATATTTCTGAAACGGGATATGTTTTTATCTTTTTGGAGTACATCATGATCATTGATGTCTTAGAGACTTGAAGGTAAAAAAACCTTTAGCCATAAGACGTATTTAGTCAAAATACTGGAGAAACAAAAGAGGTTAAAGGCTCTTGGCATTAGTGGTTCTCAGGTATAGAAGAGCAAGAAAATGAAAAATTACAACAGCTTAAAGCACTCAATATAAGGAACATTTAAATGCATACAGCTAGACACAGTGAAAATAGCTAGGAAACTAGATATCAATGGAAACAGCTAGACACAGTGTGCTTTAGTGAGTATGCAGGTGCCTGCATTCTCACTAAAAAGCAGAAAATAACTTCCGTTGATTGGCAAGTTTTTTGGCAAGATATATTTCGTTGATTGCTTCATAATGCATATAACAGTTTAAGAATAAAGAGAGAACATAAAAAAATCTTTCTTGATAAACTGAAATATAAATGAACTCATTAACTCATGGCCATCGAATTATAGTTTAGGAAGTTTCTGTAGTATTTGGGTCTCTTGCGTTATTAGCAAACCACTCTCAATAATTGAGCTTACCTCAAAATTAGGAAACATGTCGTTTATAACTGCAATATTTCTAAATTAAGATGACCACTTTCAGTAGAATTATTCTACTTGTCATCAAGCTCAGTTAGTTTAAAATAGATAACAACAGCACGATTCTGAATTCAAATTCCTTCTATGGCTAACCCATTTTCCTTACTTAGGTTATTGAATATCTATGAAACAAAAAATATCACTTCAGAATTTGGAAGTACTTCCATTAGATCTAATTGTATTTAAGCTGAAATTACGTAAGCGTGATTAACTATTTCTCAGGCGTGATATCAGCATCTATTTGAGAATATGAGTTAAAGAAATTTAGCTGAGATTAAAAATAAATATGAGTGGGTTTTAACCATGTTTTAAGAGTGTCTCGTATATTTTATGTCTCGCACTTAAGGAGTGCGTATTCCAGACATATTGATATAAAAGTTATCAAAATAAATATTCATGATGAAAAGTTGAACAACATAATTTTTGTTTATAAAGCATACTCAAATATTCACATGCATAAACTAATGATGATTATTACATGCACTATCTAATCATGATAATGATTATTCTAATCCCCAAAAATTTGAAATAAACACTATTCGCAACTCAAATTCATAAGCAAAAATTTACTTCATACAATTTAAAACAAAATTAATCAGTTCAAATAAGAATTTACAAAAACGTGATGTAATAGTTATTGTACAATGTACGAAAAATCTTCTAAATTATATTTGATGTAATGATATAGAAAATCTGAAAATCAAACACCTTCTCTGACTTTCAAAAAATAAATAAATAATAATTGAATGAAAAATTTGTTTTTCAGCATTATATTACGTGTTGTTTGTATAAGCAAGAAAAATATTCAATTCACGTTCTTATGGAAAATGAGATCAAGCATTATCTTTCAGGAAGAAATCTTTTAAGCTGATTTTATCATTTGCGTTTTTATTTATAAATACATTCATAGGTAAAATAAAAATTAAAATAAAAAAGAATGTAACATAAAAGGAGCCTGCCCTAAGGCTGATGTTCATGGTGATATGGTCTTCAATAAAGCTTTGTGCAATTTCTATACAGAAAGCTGAATAATCAGATTTTATTTATTTTAGCTCAATGGTTCCAAAGTAACGAAACAATTAAGAAAAGCCCAAAGCATTTTCTCAAATGTTGTTTGTTGTATAGTATTTTATCTAGCAACAGAAATTGCATAAAGGCTTGCGTGGACCTTTTCTCTCAAATTTATAGACTTGCATGTCGCAATACTTAATGAAAAGCCATGCTTTAATTAAATTTTTAATATCATTACTTTTAGATTGTAAAAAACTATAAAATATTTTACTTATTTTTATTAATATGAAAATGAACCACAGAAAATAAAATATCTGCTATTATTGTATCTCGAAATATGCTTCTATTATTTTTACTGAGATAAATTAGAAATTCAGGAAGGTACATTAAAAAAATTTATACTCTTAAATGTATTATGTTTGTATAATATATATTTTTTAGAAAAAAAAAAATCACGCAAAAAACTGTAACTACACATAAAAAAATGTGATTGACATAAAATAAACTTTAGTTATTTAAAATAATTAACTAAAAAGTTTAACTAGTTTTCTTTTAAAAGCAAATGAAACTTTCTAATATAACTTTTCGGTTATTTTTATATGATAGTTTTATGTTATAATTTTCTGGGTATTTTTTAAATATTTAAGAATCTTTTTTTCGGTGAAAAGTATTGAAATTTTTTACTTTTTCTTTTGATTAATATTAAGAAAAAAATATGAGTTCAGTTTCAATATTAAAATAATATTTTCTTAATAAATTAAAATAACTTTATAATACTTAGTAGTTGCCGATCAATAACTGCAAGCTCTAAAAGGATTTGCATCAATCTTCGTGTACCCATGATTGTTTAGAAGGTTTAATTTGCAAGTAATAATTATATCAAAACACAAGGTTTATTGTAAATTTGTTTATTTGGTTTATATCGGTTTTAGTGTGGATTTTAAAGTAGAAAGTAAAAAAATCGCTGACTTTGAGTTTAATTTGTTTATGATTTAGATTAAATCGAGTTCTTAAAATTTTCATGGATTTGTTGGAAGAAAAATATTATCGTGTTGGTTAAATTAATTTAATGATATAAAAAAAATACTGAATATTATAAAGATAATGTGAAATCAAAGTTATCTCATATGTCTGAGTTAAAATATTTATAAAAGCTTTGATAAAATAAAACAATAATTTTAAAAAAGAAATCAACTAAAAATCAAACGAAAACACAAATTTTAAATTAAAATTAGATTAAAGTACTTATGTGCATTAATCATTTTAAATTTCAAGATAACAATGAGAAAATCTTGTAAGATAAACAATAATTATATATGTGTATGTCTAATTTAAAAAGGAACACAAATAATTCAGACTAAGATTAAGTTTAAAGCTTACGTACAAAAATAGAACTCTGCATTTATTTCAAAACTCCAAAATATGTTATGAGAAAATAACAATAACCAGAATAAATGCTTGAGAACTAACAGTATGGATAATTATATTTCAAACGAAACGGATTAAAATTAAATTATAAAAATCTATATCGGCAGTAAACTTCATTATTAAAAACAACAAGTATTCATCCTGTAATAAAACATATCTTTACACATTAAGATATGTTTGTAAAAAAAAATTACTTTGAAAAAAATAAATTTTAAAAATCTAAAATAAATTTCTAAAAATAAAATTTAAACTCTAAAAATAAATTTTAAAAAATTATACGAGCAGTAAATTTTATTATAAACAACAAGTATTCATCCTGTAATAAAACATATCTTCACACAGTAAAATATGCTTGTAAAAAACAAATTACTTTGGAAAAAAAAAGAAAGACTAAATTTTTAAATTAATATATTTACATCCATTAGAGTTAATTATACTTTTCAAATGTTAATTACGGACATTTATCAGTGATCAATTACATTTAAGAACTAGCTAGCTTAAAAATTAAAGAGAACAATCTAATGAAATATTTAAAAAACAAATTCAAATAAAAAATTAGATTGTAGCATACTTGCAAGAAATAAAATTAAACAAAAACAGACATCTTTTAAGAATTTCAAGAGTTAATTGAAGGAAATCGTCCATATGACATTACCTGGGATTTACGATCGTCAGCACTTATTCCAGTGGTATTCATTCAATGGCATTTTACGAATTCTAATCATCCTACTTAGCCGACGATAATGAATTCTCAAACAGCAATTCCTGACAAAGATGGATGCCCTCCCCTCCCTGACACGGCAACCTGCGAACGATTCAGGTTGTTGAAATGAATAGATTGAAAATTTAGGAATGGTATTCACAGGAAAGGCATGAAAACATTAATATCCATCATCTCGAACTTTGGTATTAAGGTTGGAAAATTAATATGGTACTAGTTGTGTATGATGTATCATTATATTATCCCATTGTTAATTTAGTTTTCCAATCAGTAGGGTCTAAATTGGAAGTTAAGTTATATCTTTTATTTATTTTGATCTAATATTTTTTATATCGTTGCTGTTGAAATATTAGTTCCATTATTGGATAATGTACAACAATGCAAAAATTAATTTGGATAATTAAAAATATCTGTAACTTAAATAAAGTTAATAAAATAAAGTCAGAGTATGCTAAAATTCTAAAATTTTAAATTAATTAAAAAATTCTGCAATTTTTAAAAATTAATTAAACTTAAATGAATTAAATTTTGGGGTTTTTTTTTCTCAATTTAATTTCAATAAAGTAAGTGTAATTCTAATGATGTTAATATTTGAGAGGAATTTAATTAATAAGCTTTAATTTAAATTAAAAATACTACAAATTCTTCTCCTTCTTCATTGACTCAACAGCCCCAAGGTGGACCAAGCACGTCTGCCTTCTGGCAGATTTCGAGGCAGCAGATGTTTTCTGTTTAATGAGCAGGGCTGTAAGCCCTACGTTTACAGTCATATTAGAGCGGGACTTACGGTTTAAAGTGCATTCCAAACCACTAAAAACTTCCATGGCGCTGCTGGGACTGGAACTGGAAGCCTGTGGCACCAATATCCAGAGCGCTAGTCACTAAGTCATCAGGTCCCAGCCGCAAATTCATAATCTTCAATTTTCGTGATAAAAATATTCAGTGTGCAAAATCATAAAAGAATATGAAAATCACATAGTGTTAATGTATTAAAATGTATTTAACATGTTTTTTTCATGTATTTAAATAATGTATGTGATAGTCTATAAAATTATTAAATATTATTTTTCATAGAAAAATTACAAGGAAAAAAAAATACAAATTAGCATTAATATGCAAGTTGTTTTATACATATTATTTGCTTGTTACTCCTTTGCTTTGTGACAGTCTTTGCCGTTAACAAGATATGCCTCTGGCTAAAAGAAATCCATTCCTAACTCAGGAAGCAAGCCGAACATAAGTTCTCGTTAACATGGGATTGGAAAATCCTTTTACTGGCTTTTAGAGAAAGAGAGTGAAAATGTAGCACCTTGAGTACTCGAAAATAAGTAAAATATAATCATCACTCAAATTTGTTTTGTTGTTCTTCTTAAAAATTGTTTTGTTCAAATAAAAAAAAAATTCTCAAAAATTTCAAAATTTGTATAAACATTTTGTATAAAAATGAATGTTATTTGAATTGAATACGAACTTTTAAAAAAAAAAACAATTTTATAAGTTTTAATCTTTTAAAAATCATTACTAGGTGACTGCCGTGAAAGAGAATTATTCAAAGCAATAGCAAATTGCCAACTTTTACTCTCTAAAGCAACTCTTCTTCAGAAGTAAAAAAGACCATTCGTAGCTCAGCAAGCAAGCCCAAATCTAAGTTCGCGTTAACATCGGATTGGAAAGTTATTTTACTTACTATAAGAGAAAGAGTGTGAAATGTAGCACCTAGAGTACCTGAATATAAGTTTAATACAATCATATTTCAAATTCTGTTCAAATTTTTGTTGTTCTTGTTAAAAATTGTTTTTCAAATCAAAATAAAAAAAAAAAAAAAAAAAAAAAAAAAAAAAAAAAACTTCGAAATTTGTATAATCATCTTTCAAAATAATACACAGAAAATTATGAACATTTTGTGTAAAAAATGAAAATTATTTAAACTAAATAGGAACTTTTCAAAATAAACTATTTTATTTGCTTTAATATCTTAAAATCATTACTAGATGACTGACGTGAAAGAGAATTATTCAAAGCAATAGCAAATTGCCAACTTTTACTCTCTAAAGCAACTCTTCTTCAGAACTAAAAGAAGTCCATTCGTAGCTCAGCAAGCTAGCCCAAATCTAAGTTCGCGTTAACATCGGATTGGAAAGTTATTTTACTTACTATAAGAGAAAGAGTGTGAAATGTAGCACCTAGAGTACCTGAATATAAGTTTAATGCAATCATATTTCAAATTTCTGTTCACATTTTTGTTTTTCTTGTTAAAAATTGTTTTGTCGAATCAAAAAAAAAAAAAAAAAAAAAAAAAAAACCAAAAATTTCGAAATTTGTATAACCATCTTTCAAAATAATACACAGAAAATTATGAACATTTTTTTGTAAAAATGAATATTATTTGAACTAAATAGGAACTTTTCAAAATAAACTATTTTATATACTTTAATATCTTAAAATCATTACTAGCTGACTGACGTGAAAGAGAATTATTCAAAGCAATAGCAAATTACCAACTTTTACTCTAAAAAGCAACTCTTCTTCAGAACTAAAAGAAGTCCATTCGTAGCTCAGCAAACAAGCCCAAATCTAAGTTCAGCGTTAACATCGGATTGGAAAGTTATTTTACTTATTATAAGAGAAAGGTGTGAAATGTAGCACCTAGAGTACCTGAATATAAGTTTAATACAATCATATTTCAAATTCTGTTCACATTTTTGTTGTTCTTGTTAAAAATTGTTTTGTCAAATCAAAAAAAAAAAAAAAAAATTTTGAAATTTGTATAACCATCTTTTCAAAATAATACACAGAAAATTATGAACATTTTTGTAAAAAATGAATATTATTTGAACTAAATAGGAACTTTTCAAAATAAACTATTTTATATACTTTAATATCTTAAAATCATTACTAGCTGACTGACGTGAGAGAGAATTATTCAAAGCAATAGCAAATTACCAACTTTTACTCTCTAAAGCAACTCTTCTTCAGAACTAAAAGAAGTCCATTCGTAGCTCAGCAAGCAAGCCCAAATCTAAGTTCGCGTTAACATCGGATTGAAAGTTATTTTAGTTATTATAAGAGAAAAGGTGTGAAATGTAGCACCTAGAGTACCTGAATATAAGTTTAATACAATCATATTTCAAATTCTGTTCACATTTTTGTTGTTCTTGTTAAAAATTGTTTTGTCAAATCAAAAAAAAAAAAAAAAAAAAAAAAAATTTGAAATTTGTATAACCATCTTTTCAAAATAATACACAGAAAATTATGAACATTTTTGTAAAAAATGAATATTATTTGAACTAAATAGGAACTTTTCAAAAATAAACTATTTTATATGCTTTAATATCTTAAAATCATTACTAGCTGACTGACGTGAAAGAGAATTATTCAAAGCAAATTGCAAGTTGACAACTTTTACACTCTAAAGCAACTCTTCTTCTGGACTAAAAAAAGTTCATTCGTAACTCAGCAAGCAAGCCCGAACCTAAGTTCTCGTTAACATTGGACTGGAAAGTCCTTTACTTGCTTTAAGAGAAAGGGGAATTAAATTGTAGCACCCAGAGTAATTTTCAGATTCTCTAGAAAAAAAAAATTAACAAAATTTGAAAGATGATTATATTAGACTTAATTAATATAATCATCTTTCAAATTTTGTTCAATTTTTTTTTTTTGTTCTTGTTAAAAATTGTTTTGATCAAATCAAAAAATCTCAATAATTTCAAAATTTATATAAGCATCTTCAAAATAGTTCGTTACAAAGTTCCAACTTTTACTCTCTAAAGCAACTCTTCTTCTGAATTAAAAAAGTTCATTCGTAACTGAGCAAGCAAGCCCGAACCTAAGTTCGCTGTAACATCGGATTGGAAAGTCCTTCAATAGAAACAGAGTAAAAATTTAAACACCTAGAGTATCATCTTACAAGATAATACACAGAAAATTATGAAAACTTTGCGTAAATAATGAATATTATTTGAACGAATAGGAACTGAATACGAACCTTTCAAAATAAATTATTTTATACCTTTAATCCCTTAAAATGATTACTAGATGGCTGACGTGAAAGAGAATCAGTCAAGGTACGATCAAGTTGGCAACTTTTACTCTCTAAAACTGGCAACTTTCTTCGCTAACAGTTTCGATCAGAGCTGTCGTCAGATCTCTTGATTCCCTCATCGCGAGCGAGTTGCGTGACTTCCTCAGCGTAGGAACAAACACGCTTGTTGACACAACATGACGGTTTAATAAAAGAAAGTCAAAAGGTTGCCGATTGCAGGAAGATAAAACAACAGATTCGTCTCTGAAAGCTTCGCAGAATTATAAAAGTTTAATGGATCAGTTGATTGAAGAGGGTTGACTTTTGACACGGTTTAACATGTTGGCTCTTCATATAACCGTCGGGGATTCAGTGGTGTTTTTTTATCTGTAAACTTCATCAAATAGTTTCTTCTTTCTATTCAGAGCAAAACTGAAATATGTTATTTGAATAACCGTTAATATTTTTGACTTCGACTCAATAGAGTTATGCCTAAAGGCATTATTCTTAAATATTAATTACAAAGTAAAATTAAGTGCATTTTTAAAGATGTTATCGAAATATTAATCATAATTGTTCAATTAATGGTGATTAAAAATTACTTATTCGTGTTTGGGGATCTTCTCAATAATTATATTTTATTTTGAAATTTGCTATAGATAACTATTTAGTTGTTGTATACTATCAGGATATTTTCAGATTTTAAATATGGTTACAAAAAAAAAAAAATTTAAATAATAAATATTTGAGTGGTAATTCAATTAATAAAAAAGTTAAAGGAAAAATTAAGGTAATGCTGATTTATATTAATATTCCTGATTTTTTTTTGACATTTCTGACATTACGTTTTGTTGATAATTTTCTGGTGCTGAATAATTTTCAACAAAACGTAATGTCATAAAAAAAAAAAAAAAAAAAAAAAGGAATATTGATACAGATCAGCATTAAATTGTTTTGCTAACTATTATTTAATTATTATTTAAATTATTATTTAAATTTTATTTTTTTGCAATCATATTCAAAATCTTCGAAAATATCCTGATAGTATACAACTAAATAGTTATCTATAACAAATTTCAAAATAAAATATAATCATTGAGAAGATCCCCAAATGAACTCAACTATTGTGCAGTATGTTTCAAAGGAATTGAACTCTGGAAGAAATAAAAATATCAATTAATAGAACATAAATATTTTTGAAAATCACACTGATTGAATTAAAAATCATTTTGCAGATCCCATCAAATTCTGACATTTTTAAAGACTTACAGTTGATGCAAATTATTATTTGTGAAAGATAAAAATTAACTAAGTATTAATTATTGTTGGATGGCTCTAATCAGATGGTAATTCAAAGTATGCTTTTAACTTTATTAGAAAACAAATATTTGAAATTATTAATTTAGAAACTAATAAATTCACTGAACATATAATTTTACGAGCATAAAAGATATTCTTGCTTTAAAACACCTGCATTAATATAAGAAAATAAACTTGATTCACATTCCTTTTTAAATTGTATAATACGTATTCAATTTTTTATTTAAATTCAATAACTGCCGTTTATATTATGCTTATAATCATAAGGTACAAGGTTTATAATCATAGGTACAAATATAGGTTTTATACAAAATAATAGCTTGCAAAATTTAATACAATATATGAAAACTGAAGATGCTTTGATTTTGAAAGAAAAAAGAGCATAGTGGACTTGAAGTGAAAGAAACAAAATGCGCAACAACCAATTTCGAATTATAAACAAACTTACAAAACTTTTTTTACTACTTTTAACTTTTTTTGTAAGTTTATAACTTTTTGTAAACTTTTTTTGTAAATTCACATCAAACCCATAGTTTTTAAAACCTGAAGTATACGAATCTCTTAAGGATCCACGAGCTCAAAGAGAAAAAAAAATTAACTTTACTTTCACTGTCTTTTTATTAAATCTAGTATTTATTAAATTAATGTATGCAACAAATCATATTGATAGTTGGATTTTTTATTGAAAATTTTTAATATTAAATTGCTTAATTTAATTTATTCTGTGTTTTATTATTGTGTGATGTGTCTGGAAAAAAACATATGCTTGATTTTTAAGCATATTTTTTACTAATTGTTAGAAATTTAACTAAATTATTTCTATTTATTTTACTTATTTCAAAATATTATTCTGAAAAGAATCTGTGTTAGCTATTTTGCTGACTAAAGATTCGTAGCCTTTATTTTTGACGAATCTCCATTCGTCAACAAAATAAAAGGCTACGGATCCTCTTATATACGGTCGTGGTATAAAAAAGTATAGATCCTTTGATCTAACTTATTGGTTCTTAATCAGGCGTCCAAAAAAAGTTACAATAATGCTACTAGCCTAATGACAGTAAATAAAAATACCAGATTGTTTTCTATCACCTAGCTTTTTATCCCAGGTGGATTGTTATTTGCAATGACAAGTGTTTTAACAACAAAAATATTAATTATCCTGGGCTGGGTTTTTTTTTTTTTTTTTTTCGTTATCTAATGTGGAAATAAGAATAATTGTGTTATGTCTTTATACGTTTTGTTAATTATTTTTAATATAATTTTTTAAAAATTTATTTTAAATTTTTGTTTTATATACTTAAAAATATTATTCATAGAAATGGTTTTGTTGCCGTCACCTAACTGGAAAAAAAAAAATTCGTGGTAAATTACTTAAAACTCGTAGTCTAATCCTAAAATTCTTAACCAGGCGTCCATCAAAAGTGGCAATAACCTAAATTGTAAATATAAATACATTGTTTTCATAATTTTAATATAGCACTATCATTCGAAACAAATAATAACAGTATTGTCCTTAACAAGTGTAATAATAAAAATGGAATTATTCTATAAATTATATTTTATTATTATTTGATTTATTTAGATAAAAACCTTTTATCAGTGTTGCATAAATTTAGTTCATTCTTTTAGTATAAATAATTTAATTTGCTTTTATTTTATCCAGTTTTCTATAGAAGAGATCCAGGAATTTCATTCTATGTTCAAATGACATTCGTGTATAAAAAAAAAAGTAATAAAAAAAATTTTTTTAAGGTAAATAAAAAAATATATATATTTTATAATATAATAAATTTGTATAAATTTATAAATTTATAAATTGATATAATTTTTTTAATTATTGAATAATTTAATTGATATAATTTTTTTTTATAATTGTTATAATTTTTTTATAAATTTATATAATTTATAAATTTATAAATTGTATAAATTTTTCAGGTAATAATAAAAATGGAATTATTCTATAAATTATATTTTATTATTATTTAATATATTTAGATAAAAACCTTTTTTATCAGTGTTGCATAAATTTAGTTCATTCTTTTAGTATAAATAATTTAATTTGCTTTTATTTTATCCAGTTTTCTATAGAAGAGATCCAGGAATTTCATTTTATGTTCAAATGACATTCGTGTATAAAAAAAAAGTAATAAAAAAAAAAAAATTTTAAAGTCAATTCTACTTTTTTTCACTATATTGCAGAAAATCCTTTATAAATAATTTCCATTCCTTTTTTTTTTTTTTTTTAAGTTATCTGGCACCATCTTTAGGTAGATATATACAACTTAAATCTGAAAAAAGTAAAATGAATTAATTAAATTTAATTACTGAATTAATATTTGAAAAACTGTATTAATATCAAGTGTCATCGACTAAAAGTTCAAAAAAAAAAAAAAATATATTTGAACTTGAGTGGATGAATAAAAAGTATTTTATGAACGATTGAAAATTTGAACAAATTATATATAGGAGAGTGTGAGCTAATAGAAGGAATAGAAAAAAGATTAACAGTAACAGGTGTAATTCTAAATTTGCTTTATGTTCAAGAATGTTACGTGGAAAACTATAAAAAATAAATTCATTATGCCTTGCTAACCTAACTATTAAATATTTTTTACCATGCAGTTTAAATAAAAATTAATAATATGGTGTTTTAGCATCTTTAGCATTTTATCAGAATTTTAAACAACATAAAACATAATTTTCCTTTCATACTTCAATGTACCATATACTATATAGTTACGTTTTGCTTATACTCACGTAAAATCTACGCACGTTTTTTTCATTTGCTTACATATGGAATTAACTCCCATTTTTAATATTATAATGAATGTTGTAGGACTGTTTTCAAATTCATCTTTGATGAGGTTTTAGCTCTTTTTAAACAGTCAATTTTTATTTAGATATTTATTTTTCACTTTTTACTTAATTAACAAATACAATTTGGAATGAATATATTCGATGGAATAGAAGGATACATTATATATATTTACATCTTCATTTATATTTATTTTCAAGACACTGTCATGTAGACATATGTTTAAGTTTTCTCTCTCTTTATAGCCTAACATACGCACACACACACACACACATATATATATATGTATTAAAGTGTTACTAACATTTCATGTTTATATTTTGTACTTAATATTTAAATGTATATAGTAAATATAAATGCAATTATTCTCATATGAATACAGGGTCACTGTTTAAGACAAAGAAAGACTGTTTCCTGTTTTTGCTATCTATAAATGCAACTAACGCAGATAAATTCTTCGCGGAAAAGGAAAGGATGGTGTGTATTTTCTTTGAAGAACGAGCTGGATGTGTATATCCGATCCGAGATTGAATTACCGAATTGTGTACTCTTGGGCCTTCTGATGTTTGACCGCTTTCAGCATGAAAGAGATGCGATGGTCAAAGGTTTACACATCTAGATTTTATTCGAGGGAAGCGAAAGTCTGTGCTGGCTAACATATCTGCGTTAAGGTCAGAATGTCAAGAACTAGGTTTAAGACAAGTATTTTCCCCTCAAAATAATTTTTTCCTTGCATGAATTCTTAAATTCAGAGTCTATCTAATGGTGCGAGTTTCACTGCAGTATAAATGGAAAACTTTGAAATTTAAGGCACACACAAGCATGGTAAAACAAAGTTTGGCACAAAAAAGGGGGCACACACAGAGTATAGGATAGAAGAAGACTCAAAGGGTGAGGAATAAAAAGGGGTGATGAAAAAGAGGAACGATTATCGTTGAACATCTGGGGTTGAAACAGGACAATGTCCAACATGTTCCCATTTGGAAAAGTAACGACTCAGCAGTGAGCCAAATGCCTCGTCCTCCGTCCCTCGAGGGCAGATTTGATCTGCCCTCAAGGGACAGGGGCGGGACATTTGGATGACTTCGAGAAATGTCGAGAAAGTAGCCCGATGTCCGTCTGCAGATGTAATGACATTAGAACGATTCTCGTCTAAAAGAAACTTCGTGTCACTGTGCATCCATCGATTTTGGAATGGATTTGAACAGATAGGTACCCAGTAACTTCTCTAAAGGCCGGCGCAATTTATGTCTTGAGTAGCCCTATCCCACAGAGGCAACTTTAAAGCAGCAACGATTCCAATCTCAATGTTGTAGAATTGTTCAGTCACCACTCAATAACTTTTTTTATAATATTTGTGAACAATTGAGCCGTCTGTCTCAGTATCTCTGTGGGAAAGATTTATGCCTATTTGTGTTAATTTGTAATAGCCTATAATGTTTCATATATGGAAAGACTAAGTTATTTTTTTATTGTCATAATGTGCAATTAACTAACGCATGCATTATTTTTATGATAGGTTTGGTTTGTCGATCTACTGTCATTTTTTGCACACTTCAGGCTAATTAGACCGGAACCAACAGTTTAACGCGGGTTCCAAATCACTAACAAACATCCATGTCACATCCAGAATTCGAACCTAAAGACTGTGGTACCAATTGGCCGTTAGGTCGCTTTTTATGATAGGATATTTGTTAGCGTATGTTAAAATTTGGGATTTATTCAATGCTCCATAAATGTATTTATAGAATAATAATAATTAATAAAACTCTGTCATTATTATTTTTGATTCGCATTCTTATTTCATGTGTATGTAGTTCATGTCTCTTATTCAGAAGTTTCTTGAGTTATTTCGAATCTGATAAGTCAATATGTAGTAGCAGGGTCATATTGTGGTGAAAAATTTTTTTGCATTTATAGCGATGAGTATTTATATTCAAATTTAGATAAATTAAACTTAATGTTTTTGCGATTGGATATTTAATTTTATTTTGTAGTAGAACAACACTGTACACCTTTTATGTAAGCTAATTCTTGAAGTTACTTAAAATATAATCAGGTATGCAGAATATATTTATATATATATAGAGAGAAAATGTCTGATAATAAGTGTAAATATTTCAAACACATGTAATTAAATTTAAAGCATATGAAACCAAAATGCCTTAACTAATTTATAACGTAACTGTAAATTTTGTTGTGTGATCGCTTGATTCCTCGTAATCTTCAAGCAATACTCGAATTCCTGCATTGTACTGGCAAGCATTTGTGAGGAAGCAAGGATACATTGCTTCAGTTCTTACAAATCTTCTAATTTCAGCATTATAGAATTTTCGTAGGAACATCTTATTTGACAGAAATAATCAACATGACAAACCCCAATAAAATTGAATTTGTACAGTATCCACATAGAATTCCAATCCCTTTCGATTCAAGAAATGTCTCATCGAAATTTATAAATAAAAAAAAAAAGCTTTGAATTCAGATGTAATTTTTAAAAAATAGACTCTAATTCTTAAGAAAAAAAAAAAAAACGTAAATTGTCGAAAAACTTCCTATGGAATATAATTTGATTATGCTATTTTTGTCCTTCCAAATTTTTAGATTTTAATAACAGTTCTCTGTATATAAAACATAAATCTTTAGATAGGGATGACAAATATATGATGCTATTTAAGAAGTTAAAAAATTTCATCATTTCTTAAAAATTTATTTAATTGGTTTAAAAGACTTTCCTTCCAGGTGTTGTTATATACAAACAGAAGCTAAATTGAATTATGGGAGATGCCGTTGAACTGCGAGCTCTTGCAAAATTGTAGAACCCAGAGGTCATGTTTGACATTTTGTCGATACTGAGATCTAAGTATCTCATAGTTCTATAAATACACCTGCCAATAAAACCATGCGATCCCTAAGCATTGAGGGCGTTAACATATTTGAAAGATAAATATTCTTAAAAGAGAAAGCCACTTGTCAATGATGGGGGTTATTTAGAATATTTGGTTTCTTATAAGTTGAAGATAAAATTATTCTAGAATAATAATATGTTTAAGGGTCACAAGCATTTGATACCAATCATTTGCTTGGTTACGCTTATGCAATCATAACAAATAATTATACAAAATATAGCCTACTAATAATTTTTAACGAATAATTAATACAATTAATAACGAATAATTAATACAATTAATTAATAGTAACTAACTAATTAATTGTCCTTACTTTAAACAAGAAAATAATTAAAACAATTGTTTTATTTGATTAATTAAATATTACTATCGTTATATTTTTATGGAAATGAATTAGTTTTGAAAATTAAGTACAAATTATAATATATGAATCAAATAAATAACTCTGAATATTTTTTTTTTTAAAGTTTCTATTCATCCATTTTTTGTTATTTTTAAAGAAAGAGTTTTGCCATGCAAAAATATAAGCTAAAATACTGTTGTTGAATCTATTAAAAAATATATATAAATGTTGTATAACTGAGTGAAAACATGTTTTTTAACTTCATTCTTGATTAAATATGATGATTTCAAAAATTATTCTTGTTTATTGATAAAACTATTTTTAAATAAAATAATCATAAAATAATTTTTAATGATAAAACTAATCATTAGACCTTATTTACTTTGTTTTTATATTAAAATTTGTTAACAATCTTTAATCCTCGTCAAACACTATTTTAATAATTAAAACTACTAAATAATTCAATTATTTTAATTTTAAAATCATTAGACAATAGTTATTTTTATTCAAGTTATGTTTTTAGAAGACATATTTGATTATCGACATATTTGATTGGTACTGTTTCGTTTGAGCATCAATCAAAAGAGTGATAAATACTTGAGGATTAATTGAGAATTGCTCAAATTAAAATTTGTTGCATTACTATTAGAGAGGATTTGGCAAAATTTGTACTGCATGAATTGGTGCCCAGATATCAAATTATTTTAATTGTAAAGAAATTCTTTAGAATTAATTAAAATAAAATTATTGATAATTTTTATTTCAGCAGCTTCCTATACATTTTCAATGAAATATGCAACATTTAAAATAATGCAATTCAAATTTTCAGTTTTTAATTTTTAATACTAAAATATGAAAGCTAACCTAATAACAATACTGGTCCAAAATACACTAAACAGGTACTAAATAGTTTAATGTCATATTTATCTAAAATAATAGCCGTTTAATTATTTAAATTATCCAATCTAACTATTTAAAGTTTAAAAACATCCTTTTACCACAGAAGGTAAGAATAAGGTTTTTACGAAGACAATACTAAATTCGATTAAAAAAAACACAAAATTAAATTACATTCTTCTTCAAAAGTATAATTATATTATTAAAATTATATTCTTCTATTTCTATTTTTTTATGCTCAATTGCAGCCGTCGGTTCTACATTTCACTGTTGACAGGCAAGATATATTTAATTGTGAGGTACAGCATTTCAAAGATAGAATTTCATGTATGAGCTTGTATTCACAACAGTACGGACATTATATTTTATGGTCCAATGTACACCTTAATTCTACAGTATAATATAGTAGCATGATGGTAACGCTGGTTATTTTAAATAAATCTGATGTAATTGCAGTAATTTAATAATAATAAGGCTGTTTATTTTAAATAAATATGGCATTAACTTATTTGTGACCGGTTTAATTGATTTTTGATGAGTTTTATTAGTAGTTTTCATCTTTTAGTATTAGGATACTACTTGGTATTGAGGAATCGTCAAGATGAATCTTTATTAAATCTTAAGAGACCTTTTATCCTCCACAGCTGGACCTTGTCCAGTGAAAGGGATTTTAGAGATATACACGTGACTTGGAGGAACGCACCAGTTGAGTCATTGAGCGTGGGATGTCAACCTTTGACCCTCACCATAGTTCTTATCAGGAGTGTGGATTTGTACACAAACAATTAATGTACTGTGTGGGGTTAAAAAGGGTCCCACGTGTCTCTGGCGAAATGATCTCTCTCCCAAACCATTCATGGGTGACAGGTGGTTTCAGAGATGATGATTACTGACCAATCATACAGACAAAGACAGTTATGGTTTAAAAGGGAAGAGCAAAAGCAACAAATATCATCTCACACTTGGTGTCTGAGACTGAAAGAACATTCTTAAAGAATAAAAATAGTTGCAGATGAAAAAATGTAAAAACATAGATTGTCTAACATCAAAAAAATGTGCCAAAGCAGAAATGAACTAAACAAGTAATATTAAAAAAAATAAATTAAAGTCAATTCCTACTTTTTTTTCACTCTATTGCAGAATGTCCTTTATAAATAATATTTGAAAAAACTGTATTAACATGGAAGTGTCATCAGCTACAAGTTTAAAAAAATGTATTTGAACCTGAGTGAATGAATAAAAAGTATTTTATTAACGATTGAAAATTTGAACAATATATATAGAGAGAGAGAGAGTGAGTTAATAGAAGGAATTGAAAAAAGAAGGAAAGAGCGAATGCTGATGACATAGTAATTGATTCTAATGGTGCTTGATGATTTAAAAGATCCTGAAAGAATTAAAGATCTCGAGTCATAAAATATAAATAAAACTTTATTTATTTTAAACAATTGGATCGTATATTTATTTCATGTTCTTTATCTATGTCTGTAAGTCAATGGAGGTTATCGAATTTGATTTAATATAAGTGTGTGTTTATGTTAGCGTTGATTTATTTAGGTTTTTGCAAATCACAACGTAGAAGATTTCTTTTCGCAATGTCATGATGTTTTTTAAGGATTATTGTGGTTTTTAGTAATATAGGTAGTTGTAGAGAAATGTTTTAGGTTTTATAAGTAATCAAAACCACAGATTGTCTGATCGTAAACTCATGATTTTTCCATAACATTTGTAAAATAAACTAGATTTTCACGTTCATATTGGCATATGTCATTCATATTATGTCATATTCATATTATGTTCATATTATATGTCACGTTCACTAGAGCCACTCTAGCGAAAAATTTGAATAGGTGTAATCTTCCATTTGTGTAAACACTCCTCCAAATTCCCTTTAGCTAGTACAGCTCCTTCTTATTGGTGAGATTCTATTTTTTACGGATAATCAGAATGAGTTTATTAAATTTTTTTTTTTTTTTAAATATTTTTTTTTTATAATGAATTTTATTTTCATCTCATTAAAATGTTATATCAGTCGTTGTCTCACCACGAGTTATTCATTACGAATTCCATTCAATTATAAAATTAAAGGATGAGTATCTTTAAAACCAGGAAACTACAATAAATTGTCCAATATTTTTTTATCTTAATTAATTTGCAAATGATTGGCAATTTGAAACATTGTAATCAGTCTCTAAAAATATTCATATAATATTAACACATTGCATGTGCTTGATTAAATCAAGAATGTAAAAAACAGCTCGGGTTTACATGCTGCTCTACATTGTCATCTGCTAAACAACTTCAAATGATCTATACACTGAAAAACTTTCTAATTTGTTATTAGAATTCAAGAACCACTTTTTTAATAAGAATAACACCGTTGCTATATTCATTTGGCTAAAATTTGCAAACTTTCTTCTTTCGAGTCAAAATAGCTTCCATTCTTGGACTGCAAATCCATGTGATGCCGCATATTCAAAGATAATCCCTCAAAATTCCATCGTTTTGTCAATAAAAGTCCGTTATAAATTATTGTTAGAAAATATATCAATTTCTTTTATCAGCATATATCTGTGATCAAACTTTTTTCAGTCATCATATTGAGCTGTATCAAAAATTAAACCAATCATAAAAATAATTGTTTAATCAAATCGATTTTTAATTAATTACTTATTTTTTATTATTTTATTTGTAACATTATATGCTAAACAAAACAAAAAGCATAATTCAATTTCAATTACATTTTTTCTTTCTTTTTCTGAGGACACTTAATAAATCATAAGCCATTTATGCTGTATTTGCATCTGATTCAAACAAGCCTTTAAAGCCTAAATGCTCTATTAGACCTTTTTATAAGAGTTAAAAAATCACATTGATTTAAAAAAAAAATGTTCAAATCTTCATGAAATGCATATTTGACTGTTGTAAATATTGATTTCAGCCTAATATCCTTTGAATGCATTTAGTTTGTGATAATATCGCTATCAACAATCGAGCCAGTCAGTTGTTCACTGGAGGCCATGAAGATTGGCTAATAAATATCCCAGCGTCTGTCCTGTCTTATTACAAACATGAATATTCAGAGGGTCGAGTGAAATTGCGTGTCTCTAATTTTAGCGCTCTATGCATATACACTAGCGCCCTGGCTCAGGAGGCTAAGTGCTTCGCATCTTTCCAACGGTCCGATCACTTGTGTGTACTTAAAAATATTAGAGGTAGGTATTTCTCCAATCATTTATTTTTCTACGCATAGCTTTTCCCTTAAGAGTATTTGCTATAGGAATATAACATTGAATGAAACGATTTTATGGCACAAGAAATTGTTCAAAAGAATTAGTATTTTCTATATATATTAATAGAGAATTTTATTTAATAGTATACATGAATTAAAATAACATAAAAATAGTTTAATTTCTATGTAATTTATATAAATTTGGTTTGTTGCTCTACGGTCCTTTTTTTGCATGCTTAGTTAAAATTAGACCGGCACCTACAGTTTAATGGGGATTCAAATCACTAACTAACGTCCATGCTACCTCCAGGATTTGAACCTGAAGCCTATGGTACCAATGGCCAAAGCACTAGCAAATTTCCCATCAGACCATGTGCAATTTAAATAGAGAATGCAGTATGAAAAATGAAACGTTCATAAATTATTGCAGTTTATCAAAAATTTAATTAATTATATAAATTATTTGTTATTCAAAAATGAATGAATAATAGATAAAAGCTATTAATTAAAATCTTCAGCAAATATTATTATAACAAAAATGTTTTAAGTATTATTACTATTAATAAAAATACTTAAATAAGGTCTGTCAATAAAAATGAAATTTTTTTTTTTTTATGTTTATTGAAATGTTAAAAAAATAAATGTCTAAAATTAATATATATATATATATATTTGCAAATTTAAATTTTAGTTGTAATTGCCAAAAGTTTTTCATTTGTTGTTATTTATTGCTGAGTAAATAATATTCCTCAATTTATATTTTTTCAATTCGATTTTTTTGGAATTTTATAAATTTTTGGTAGTATACGATTTCAATATTTCTATTTTTTAAATCGTGTCTCATGTTTGAAGATTTTGAACAATGCTGCTGGTTATGTGCTTGTTTGGCGGAACATGAGGGGGTCGTCCTGATTATTGCTGGTCCAGTGGATGGCGAATTAGGGTGCAGAGTCCTACTGATTTTGACACAATTTTACTATATTTTCTGACCACTCAGTCTTTTATTTTAATTATTTCCTCCCTATCAACTCCTACAGCTGCTGATATTTGCTTCAATGGCAGTATAAAAAGGCGTCACTGATGATAAAACGTCTCTCTGCTGCAGTTAAACTGCATACTGACTATCTTAAAACGACTATTTAAGGGTGGGCACACATCAACGTCCTCTTATGTAAGCTGGTCACGTTGAAATTTTAATCACGTGTACATGTACTTGATACGAACGACCATTCTAAGTTTTATATTGATCCGACAATCCTCTTTAGTGAGCTAAATTTTATGGAAATGAGTGTTCCCCGATGAGTCATGATAGAAGGACATGGAGGACATACGAAAGGACATTCATAACTACACGGGACATTCAGGATTATGCCTTATAGAAAGACATAATGTGCCTCTAATTGTAGAGGTATGTGCATAGATAATTATCGTCTTGTGGATGATTTTGTGTGGTTCACATTGTTGTTGTTCCAAAGCTGCGATCAAGTGTGTGTTTGTAGATATAGAAGGAAAATAATTTTATAATAATTTATATTTGGTTACATAACTTTGTCTCAAATAGTATTTAATTTCAATCATTATTTGCGAACTTTATGTGGTTTAACCTGAGAAATTCCTATCAAGCAGTACGCAAACAAGGTGCTCACCCAGACTCTGACATTTATCAACTTGTCTCCTGCTGTTTTTATCGATTGTAAAATAATCTTTTAGTGAATTCCAACCTTGAACCATTGATTGAGAGTCAAATTTGTTTTTGTGGGGAAATAGGGATGGCATAAAAGAAATCGCACACAAAATATAAAAAATTCATAAGTATAGTTATAAAATATATTGTTTGCAACACATTTGAAAAAGAAATTATGCTACAAGTAGGGACCACATAAAATAGTCTCATATAGAAAATATGTTAATAATAACTTCATGATGTAGCACTACCTCGTATTTAACAACAATCGTGGTAATGGGTCGATATACTAATATCAGGTGGATTATCTGTTATTTTTTTAATTTGCATGCTATTTTGACAGCTATCTGAAGTTTTGTTTTTGAATTGCTTTTTTTTAATTAATTTGTATCCGTAACGTGCATTTAATGGAATTTTTATATGCACCCATGTCCATAAATTAAGTATAGTTCAGAATCACACAGAAATTGAACTCTAAAATAAAAATTTCACCTGTAGAATTATCACACACATCTTGAAGAAGAATAGGCAAATTACAGGAAACCACCAGATGGCGCGGATAGTACGTCACATTGACGAGAGTGTAAGAGAGGGGTATATAAGGAATGGTGGCAAAGAAGTAAAATTGTTCACAAGCGCTTTAAAAGCCTTTCAGTGCTATAACCGCATAGTTATGGCACAAAGGAAGCATTTGGATTATTTTTTACGTGGTAGAATTATCGGACGACTGGAATGTGGACGTACCCAGCTGGAAGTATCCGAAGAACTTGGAATCGCTCAGGGTGTCATCTCCAGGCTTTGGCAACGATTCCAAAATGATGGTAATGTGAGTAGATGTTACAGCACAGGTCGCCCCCGAGTTACAACGCCGAATGAGGACCAGTATTTAGCAGTTACTGCCAAAAGAAACAGACGGAGCACAGCATCAGACCTGTCTCGTCAACTCCCTTCAGCTATCGGTACGACAGTTTCAAGGCAGACCGTGTACAGACGCTTAGGGCACATTGGTCTATATGCTCGTAGGCCTGTCAGATGTGTTCCACTTACCGCAACTCACTGTCGCCTGCGATTAACCTGGAGTAGAGAGCATGCATTGTGGACACCGCAACAGTGGTCTTGTGTGATGTTTTCCGACGAGTCCAGGTTTAGTTTGCAATGTGATTCTCGCCGGACTTTCATATGGAGAGCGGCAGGAACCCGTTACCACCAAGAGAACACCTTTGAACGACACCGTAACGGTGGTGCAGGATGGATCGTTTGGGGAGGAATTATTCTTGGTTCCAGAACTGACCTGCATGCTCAGAGTGTAACGATGACAGGCCACATCTATCGGGATGTCATTCTGGAACAACATGTACGTTTGTTTCGGGGCGCCATGGGTGCTGAATTTCTGTTTATGGATGACAACGCCCGTCCTCGCAGTGCAAACATTGTAGACGAATGCCTTCAATTGGAGGATATCACCCGTATGGATTGGCCAGCATACTCACCGGACTTAAATCCAATAGAGCATGTGTGGGATATGCTTGGCCGACGAATTTCAGCCCGTCAACCCACCTCCCACCTGTCAACCGGAACTTCGCAGGGCAGTGCTTGATGAGTGGTGTAATATTCCCCAAGATCAGATTGATAATTTGATACTCAGCACGCCTTGGCGTTGTAAGGCCTGTATTGCATCTTCCCGGAGACATACTCCACATTAACCATCATACTAACCATGTTATACTGTTTTTTGTAAATAGATTCTTTTTTGAAATTTGCTCCAGGGAGTAAAAATCGCAATTTCTATTAATTATGTCAAACATATAGCATCTTTTTGCTCTTTATCTTTTGTTTAATAAATAGACTTTACAAATAAGTCAAATTTGTTTTGCTTCTGTCTCTTTCTTTGCCTGAAATTCAATATCCTTAATTTATGGACATGAATGTATTAGAATTTCTGAATTTAATGTCCAAAATTTATGAAAGTTACTAGGAATCACAAAAATGTGCCAAAATTATTCTTAATTTCATTGACTTCTATTACCTCTTATAAAGCTTGACAAAAAAAAATTCAAAATACTGTTTGTTGCAATCAAACATCATGTTCTTCCTCTAACCTCATAACGCCATTCGTTGCTGCAATTACAGCCGGACATTTTCTAGTCGTACTAGAAATTAGTTATTTAATGACATAAATTGAAATTTCGCGATGCCACTTACGAATTACAGCCTCCTGCAATTCCCTTTCCGTCCGTGATGACTTCTTGGCTTCCTTCCATTCTGCACCAATCATATAATCAACAAGATTCCTTTCGTAGCTGTGTTAATGGTGTCTTTTCATTAGTCGTTATTTTATATAAATAATAATTATTATTATTAATTTAAACTCTTAAAATTGTATCAAGTTACTATTTCTGAAATTTGCTAGGTCAACGCTATTAAGTGATAACACTTTGGTAGAGATGGTGATATTGATAGTGATTTCTTCTACTTTTCTTTACATGTAATCTCCAAATAATTAATCCTAAGCTGTTTAATTTAAACGTTACTTATCGATAAGATTCAAATTAAACCGTTTTTGTAAGCATTAAATAATTTTTACAACAACCATTCATCTTTAAATATTTAAGTTTAAATATAGTAGCATAGAAATAAAAAGTTAACTTCCAAAAAGTCCAATCTTCATATAATTATTTTTAGATTCGTTGCTGATAGATTTCTAACTTATGATGGGTCATATAATTTAACGGACGATATGAAATCACCTAAATGTTTTGAAAATTTAAATAATAAATTCGAATTTACTCCTTTTCTTTAACTTTATCTCTTATCCAAAAGCTTTGCGTTTGCTTTTGGCAGTAAATCTTTTTCTCAAATTTTAAATCTGCATTTCGATACGCTTTGTAAATTTTATTCTTTTAATTTACAATTGATATTATTCCTAAATTTCAAATAAAGAATTTTTAATTGAATTGATTTTATTTTAAAGCTTCATATAATTCCTATGAAGGAGATGGAAATAGCCCATTGAAATTTGGTAGAAATTGATGTATTTTTTCTTATTTTTTTAATTTTCACAGATCATTTTTAACATTTATAAGGAATCTTTACCCAAATATGTTAAATACTTCACATCCGATTAATTTTTCAGATATAGTGAGTAAACAAAATTTTTTTATTGCACTTATTGTTGTTTGGTATTAACCTATTTAGTGTATCTATTTGTATTTAGTGTAATTTATACTCATACATGATGTTTTTTTTTTTTAGACAAGCAATTTCTTATAAAGGCTATGTTTCTTATAATCACAATTCTAATTTTCGAATATACTCGAATTAATTTGGAGTCTTGCAATCTATTTTTCATATCTGTGACTGAAATTTTTCTTCTTTAGTCTTACTACTGAAAAGTCTTACTACTTCTTCAGTCTTACTACTTATTCTTTTCTTTCTTCAATGTCGCTTTAAAATCAAATATATATATTTTAATATTTTCGATTGTCTTACATTATAACAGAAAATAAGTTGTACTTTCATATTGGGGTATATGCCAATTAAAAATATTACCAACAAATATGTATTTCAATTATTCTTTATTAAATTTAAAATTTAAATCTAAACAGGAAATTAAATTGAAATTTGAAAAAAAAAAAATGTATAATGTTTCATATCTTCAGCAATTTCTTCCCTATTCCCCCTGTCTTATCTTGAAATTCTGAAAAACTTAGCATTTTTAAAACTCCCAAGAGAGAAACAAGTGAAAATTTATTTATGACACTCATAAAGATGAGCACTTGTTTTATGTTAAGAAAAGATATTTTGAATACTTAGATGAGAGTACTTAAAGTTCCTATCTGATTAAGCATTTTTGCTTTCAAGGGAACAATACTTCTTTATCGATTGAATAATATCACTCTCTAAAATAACAAAACTCTTTGTAAAAGAAAATGCTGAATCAAGCAAGATTTTTCTGAGGAAATACATGATTGGAGCACAATGTAAAAAAAGAAGATTTTTCTGAGGAAATAAAATAAAAAAAATAAAATTATTATCGATGTAAATTTGTCACAATCACAACATTACATTATTAAAGCATTTTTAATATGATTTAAGTATACCTAATTCGTATGGCTTAGCAAAAAAGAGTACATTCAAACCTATTTTTATGCGGTCCATTTTTATGCTTTTTTTGTGTGGTCTTTTTTGATGATTTTTTTATACACTCATGTCCATAAATTAAGGATAATGAAGTTCAGGCAAATTGTGATTGCGAAATTGAGGCAGCTCTTTCAGACAACTTCATAAATGGAACACAATTATTTATGAATTTGTATAGTATTCTGACCTTTTTGTGGCTGAGAAAAAGAATCCCCTAACTTCATAATTGTAAAGTATTATTGTTTGTATATTTTATACTTTATTATTTGTATTATGACTTCGTAATTGTAATTTGTATTATTATTTGTATACTTTATACTTTATTATTTGTATCATGACTTCGTAATTGTAATTTGTATTATTATTTGTATACTTTATATACTTTATTGTTTGCATCATTTCGTAATTGTAATTTGTATTATTGTTTGTATCATGACTTCGTAATTGTATTTTTGTATTTGTATTTTCATAGTTGTAATTTGTATCATGCCAGTTTTTGTAAATTTTTACAACATGAGGGTTGAAAACTATCAACTGAGCTCTTAATAAATGGCCTCTTTTTTAAAATTGACATCGCTGTTTGTTTAAATATTTTGAGAACATTCAATTAATTATGAATAACATCTTTCGATTTCGATTTAGCTGCTAAAACATTTATGAAACTAATTAGATACTTTCTCAAAAAAAACATTTTTAAAACTTCATTACTTCTGGCAATCTGAGAGAACTCTGTACTAAATTAAATCGACATATTTTAACAAAAATACTTTCCATTAGAAACTTTATTCTTATTAATGCGAATTAATTCCCACCACTTTACATAATTTAGGTAAGGTAAATTAGTTAAAAAGCCAAATAATGTCAGGCATACAAAAATCCGCATTTAAATGTCATCAGAACGTGTCGCTAAACTCATTAAGCAAAACAGCCCGAGGAAACAGCTTACTCGAAGGAAATTAGATTTTCCTGCATTTAGCATCACTTCTTTTTTTTTTATTGTTTCCATCTCAACTATTTTATTATTTGCACATGTTCAGCAAACAATTAACCAGTCTATTTTTTAATGCAGGTTCAAGATTTTGTTTTTCAAAAACTAAAAGCCTTCTAATTCATTGTTTAAAAAAAGGACAATACTTAGTTATTTTGCATTATTTAGATCTTGAAGCTTTTTTTTTTTTTTATGGTTTTCAAATGTTTTTTTCATTTTAATTTATTCTAGGTTTAATTTGAACAAGATACCAAAAGTTATATTTTATGAAATAGTAAACATTAGGCACATTTTATATAAACAAAGTAAGCCATCTGTGTATTTAAATAAGCTTAATATTATAAGACATGTAAGAAACGTGCCACACACAAAAAACACAAAAACTGGAAAAAAAAAAAACAATTTAAATGTAAAATGCAATTTCTGCGTAAAATACAGTTTTTATGTAAAATAAAATTTATATTACATTAAAACAACATTTTATTTTTTTTTTACAAAATAACATTTTTTTTTTTAACTTTTAAAAAAAAAAAAACATTCTTTTCACATTTAACATAACTTTTTAAAATAAAATTTCTAAAAAAAATTTTATTTTATGTAAAATAACCTTTTTTTTAAAATATAACTTTTTTTATGTAAAATACATTTTTAGGTAAATTAACACTTTATGTTTTTACAAAATGATATTTTTTAACTTTTTTTAAAATAACATTTTTTTTTTTTTTTTTAATATAATATTTTCACAATAACATTTTTTAAAAATGCTATTTTATGTAAAGTAACATTTATTGGAAAGGTTCCAATGGATCACAGTATATAGTTTAATTATAATACATTTCTGAAGTGAAAAATCAAAATATTCTTAGTTATGAAAATGTTTTCATGCAATAAGAACTGAGGAAAAGCATTTATTTATTGATAATTAATGTACGTCTATTTCCGTTATTATAGTATGTAACCATAAATATTTATTGTGTCCCAGATTACGTTCTCGACTGCATTAAAATATCAAATATAATGTAATTTTTTATAAAAAACTGTAATAAAAATAACATAAAAAAAAACATAATGCTAATAATAAAAATAACATAATGCCATTTTATGAAAAATAACTTTTAAAAAGGAAAAATTCAATGTATCACCGTATATAGTTTAATTATAATACATTTCTGAAGTGAAAAATCAAAATATTCTACTCGATGAAAGTACCTTAATGCAATAAGAACTGAGGAAATGCATTTATTTATTAATAATCAATGTATGTTCTATTTGAACTATTATTGTATATAACCATGAATTTTTACTGTGTCCCAGCTTATGTTCTCAATTTTCATATAAAATGGATTAAAATATCATATATAATGTGTAGCTGTCTTTTATAAAAAAATTGTAACAAAAATATTAAAAATAAATAGGGTAAAGACTAAATAATTCATTTTATTCAAACAAAGTCGAATTTAAATGAAAATAAAAAAAAATTTCAGTGATCTCAATTTGTATTAGCAATAAAGTTGCTTCGGAAAAAAATGTAAATAATTAAAGCAAGTACGAGGATGATTCGTAAAAAAAACCTTGCATGTGCCAGAAATGGATGGAGATAATGTCTTTTTTGTGGACCTGAGCAGGTGTTGCAGCCAAATGGTCCACTGCATCAATTGGAAATCAATGCTGTCATAGAAAACTTCGTCAAATATGAAGTGTTTGCAATAACAGAATTCTGAATAAGAAAAATTCTCCAACAGCTTCTATTCCTCGCGAACAGTTTTATGTTTATGGCCCAGACGTGAGGAACGAAGATGCCGCATATTTAAAGATGAACAAACTGAAAGTGTGCGATACTGTAAGAAATGGACCCATTTGTATTCAGAGATGTCTCATACAGAGAAATGATCAAAAAAGGAAACAAGAAGACCACCTGTTCACGATATTTGAAGTTCATTTACACATTCTCTAAATTTCTCGGATCGTATGTGGGAGGTTGTGAAATATAAATTGGTATACCACAAGTTCTTTGCTCGTTGCATTCAAAATTCGTTACTGAGGATTACAAAACACATGGAAAGATTTCTGATGATGAGACTTGGGCAACGTACGTGAATCTCGAAAGCAAAATCAAGCTAAGCAATGATACCATACACACTTACAAAAACCACAAAAAGTTTGGCAAACATATTCTGCTAGGAAGTTTATGGTAACAGTGTTCTGGAATGCCAAAAGAGTTCAGGGAGCATAGTTCGACCAACGATTCAGAAGCCTACTGTGAAACACTAAGAAAACTCAAACGAGTCATCCGGAACAACCATTGAAGCATGTTGATTTCCGGTATGGTATTGCTCACAATAATGGTGAATCACATTGTTCTAAATCCACCCAAGACTCAGCCTAGACTCCCAAGATTTTTTTGCAATAATTTCGTTGGGATTTATTTCATCATAGCCCTACAGCCTTTATTTTCACAGATGGACTACCAATATCTTTATATACATCTTTATGTCTTTTATAGACGGATATGTACATTAAACAGTAGCTTCCATCACACAACTTCGAAAATGACAATAAACTTCACGATGCTGTTATAGAGTATCTGCATTCCCATACAGCAGGTTTTTATAAATAAGAAATTTTAATTTCGCTAATATGTATGACATGTACCTTAACGTGTATAGCGATTATGTACAGATGTAGTTTTTAAATGAATATAATAAAATTCCTAAAATTATAAATGTCTGGCATTGAATACAAGACGGAGATTTTTCCGAATATCCCTTCTGCAATCGATAAGAATTCCATAAAATCTTAAGTATAACAAAAATTTTATGTAATTAGTTTGAGATAATATTCCATGAAAAATTTACGTTTTCACGAGATTAAAGATCCTATGGAATATAACTCATACTTGTCAAATATAAAAATAATTCTAAAAACAAATTTAAAAAGATTCAATAAGCAAATATATTTCAGAATAAGAAAAAAAAAAAAAAATACATGCTGAATCAAATTAAAAATATATGTATATACAACTCTGTTTAACAAGGAATTGGACGAATTAAAAACAATACTTTAAAAATATTGAAATTTTCTATATGATTTAATAATTGAAAATGCTTTTGGTACTTTGAAATTAACTAAGATTGCATAATTATCTGAATTGTACCCAATGTACCCTAATTTTATGTACATACTTTCCTGAATATAAGATCTTGAACTGTAATTATATACTTATGAAAATATATATATATAGCTTCCATCTTAGTCAATGAGGAATATGTATAACAATACAGGTAATTTGGAAATATTTAATCTAAGTAAGCATAATCACGATCATACTAATTCATCTTAATTAATTTATCTTATCTTATGCATGTGCTATTGTGCTAATTTTATCACAATAGCACTTACATCAAAATAATAATAATTATTCTACAATTTATCAGAATAAAATAAAATAAATATATCTATAAATGAAATATACATTTAAAAATATAATGCACCAAATATTTTTTTTAAAATTAGAATAACTTATCTGGAATTATATTCCCATAATAGGTTTGAATAGTTTATTTCATTTAAATACTTGATCATTTATGTAAATAAAAAAGATCGTCACTTCTCTGCATCTCAAAAAAATCATTATAAATGTATATATGACGGGCAAAAAACTGTAAAAAATGTTTTTGATCATTGAGAAGCTCAGTTTGCAAGAGCATCGAAGGACAGAAGAGAATTTATTACCATGTTGAAGAACTTTCAAAAGTAACTCCACGCATTTGCGTGTCATAAGAGTGAAATGCCTCTGGTGTTTCTGTAGTTTTCTCCAGCACGACATGCAAATGAGTAAAAGTTTCTCCTAAAAGCTCTCAAGATGTGGATCCATTCCATTTCTATCCATGCAAAATTTATTTTTACATTTCTTCGCATTCTGTGTTTATATATTGTAAATCAGAATGGCGATGTGAAATGCTTACACTTGTCGCCAAAATCACCATCGTGAATTGCTTCTGAAGACAGTGATTACTCCCATACTCCCTGTGATTACTCCATACTCTACTTATTACTCATACTCCTGCGAATTCAAACCATTTTCATTAAGACGTAAATCAGTGTTTCATATTATTTTTATACTTTTTTACTGAAAACAACCATACATATGAGATTAAAATGCAATGCGACCTGGAGTAATAATCTTGCCCTGGAGTAGTAAGTAGGACTTGAATATGTTATTTACTTATTTTAAAAATACAAATTACAAGTCAAGGTAGTGTTATATTTTAATGTAATATGTATATATTATTAGTGTTAACACTTGACTTGATGCTTTGTGTTGTATGCCCGCCGATGCTGCTTCATCTGAATTTATCCAAATGATTTCTTTTTTAAATTTAACAGTCAAAACATTTTGGTAGAATTGAAAATGAAACCCCCGTAAAAGAAACCACTCTAAAATTCGAAATTCCCGAAATTAGTGTTATATCAACAGCCCCATAGTAGACCAAGGCCAAACGCCTGATGTGTTGCCAGATTTCTAGATAGGGAGATGTTTTCTTTTTTTTAACGTGTAGGGTTGTCAGCCGTATAGTTAATTAGTGTTGTATAGTACTACATAATATTTATTTTTCTGTATTGTACATCTACAATTTTATATTTGAACCTCATTTTTAATCTAAATAATTTCTTATTTTCCACATTCACCACTCTAGCTGATAGCTGGGTCTGCGAACAAAAATGGGATAAGGTGTAAAATAAAGTAAAGTAAATAATACATTTTAAATCATTCGTGAGATATTTATTCTAGCTTAACTGAACACATAACTAATAAGTTTCTACAACCAGGATGTTATGTTTTATTAAGTGACATTAAGATAAAATATTGCTGATGGAATTATTTGCTTTTTCATACTAACACCGATGAAATTCAGCAGCTAAAATTTGAGAAAAAATAATCCTGAAAGATTGTTACCCTTTAAATATTTTCATGTCTGTGATGCAGAAATCACTATTTAAAATTTCACCGTAAAAGGTGAATGTTGGAGCCGCCCTACTTCTTGTTGATCTTCCTCCAGTCTTTTTCCGTGATCAAAATTGCTGACTTCTCCGCAATCCCCCAGACTTCCGTGCCCCAAGTGCCTACAGTTCAACACAGACGCTTTTTGTTTTCTTTCTTTCTTTTTTTTCTTCTAACTCCCTCCCTTTTCTTTTCTTTTTTTTGGACGCTGTATTTCGGACATCAGCTTTAAATCCTGAGCCCCCTTTTGTTCATAAGGCATTCTACCTTAGATTAGAAACATTTTCACCCGCTCAGAGTTGAAAGTCTTTTATGCCTTTTTTACCTCGACTTTTTTATTTTATTTATTATTTGCCTGCACTGGTTTCCTTCTCTTTGTTGGCCGTCTGAAGGTTAAGGGCGTTAATACCGAACTGGATCCGAGCATTAAATTGAAAAGACCGTTTAGAAAGAGGAGTACAAAAAAAAAAAAGGATAAAACCTTGAAACCTTTCGGTTTAATAGAATAGGCCGACTTGCATCTTTTGATAAATTAGAGTAAAATCTTTATTGTGCTTTTGTTAGCTTAGATACGCAGTTTTCATTTGAAACAAATTATGGGGTTTTGAATTCTGGTAGGTTTGCACATCATCACCAGGCAATGTAAAAATGATAAGGAAGATAAATGAACAAATTGTGTATCATTAATGTTACAAAATTTAAATGGTAGATTAAATAATTGCTATTTCTTCCGATTGATGGTTTCAAAAATATTACTTGAATTTTATTGTAACTTAACAGCTTCTATATAAGTGTTTTGGATTCGTAAAAAATTGCTTTATATACATTGTACAAATTAAAAATTAAGACATTTTACCTTGAAATCTTTTGTTTAATTGAATAGGGCGACTTACATCTTTTGATTAATTAGGGTAAAACTTTATTGTGCTTTTGTTAGAGTGGATACGCAGTTTTCATTATGAAAACAAATTATAGGGTTCCAATTGTACTAGCTCTTTACATCATTCGTATCTATATACCAGGCCAGACTTAAAAAGATAAGGAAGCTAAATAAAAATTTTTTTTTTATTATTACTGTCACAAATTTTTACAAAATTTAATGGTAGATTAAATAATTGCTATTTTTGCTGATTGATGCTTTCATAAACATCGTTTAAATTTTTTGTTACTTAACAGTTTCTACATATGTGTTTTGGATTATAAATAAATCACTTGATATATATTGTACAAAATTTAAGAGATTTTACCGTTGACGGTAAATTTGTTGACAATTGTATGGGGATTTATTTATGGATGATAGCTGGAGATCTAGAGAAATCACAAGAAACTGTTAGATAAGTGGTAACAAAATTGTTTAAAATAAGATCTATAATATTATATAGATCCCACAATCAACCTTCTATATTATTATATAGAACCCTCCATATGAAATCTCTATAAAAAAAGCTTTTACTGTTATAGACAAGAGTGAATTGATTTTCAGAATGACTGATAGACAGGAATGGTTTTTTTTTATTTCGTACAGGGAGCTTGCCGTATTTTCTTTGCATTCTTGTATTCTTTGTCATATAAAAGTAACAGTTTTACTGAAACTTTCTTTTTGAAAGAAAATTAAACACTTATTTTACTGAGAAATTGACAAAACAAAGAAATCAGATACAATAAAATACAAACAAAAAATACATATAAATCCCTAAATAAAATGATTAAAGCAAAATATAAGAATGCAAGGTTAAAATTTATTGAATGTGTATATGCTAGACAAAAATTATACGTTTTACAAGAATACAATATTGTAGTATTACATGAATTGCTCAATAATCAAATTGCGTAAAAAATAACGTAAAATTAAAAATTTTAAACAATCCGAGAACTTAATTGATAGAGTTAATGTTTCTGAAAGCCATACATGGCAAAAGTGTTATAAAGTTTATAAGTAATAGTTGTTAATATTTTACTGAAACATAAAATGAAAAAAATTAACTGCATATTTTTAATTTTCTATATGTTAACGTTATTTTTCCCCTTATATGTATATATATATATATTAAAGGGGAAAATGTAAATGAAACATTCGGATTACAGGATTTTATAAAATCTCGTAGTCATATTGAAAATTGCATTTTCAAATGCTTTTCTTACATATTCTCAAATTTTAAGATTAAAATGATAATTGTCCTAATTTTCTAATTTATATCTCATTTAAATTACCTTTTGTTTATAAATGTGATGTCATTTAAAAATTTTTAACTAAATTAATAAGTTACACTTTCAATCATTAATTAGTTTAAAATTAATGATTAGGCGATGATTAATGTTTTGGCGCATTAATTAGTATTGATTTCATAATATATATCCATTATCAGATGCTGAGTCAAACGGCAGCTGCAATTATTAGGTAATAACTGCAACTTAAACGTAGGTTGTTAGACTAAACATTGTAATTAATGTGATTTTTATATATATATATATATTGTTGACATTTTTAAATAAACTTTACTTATTTTAAACTAAAACTTAGGGGTGGAGAGCCTAATGTTCCACAGATGTATGCTAAGAATAGTTTGCAGATGTAATGAGAGGAAGGACTTACCTTCCTCTAGAAGTAGATGTTTAATGTAAAATAATTAATTATGCACAACCTAAAAAGTACAGAAATATTTCACCAATATATATATTTGTAATTTTCTCGCATCTTATAAAAATATAACTTTATATTCCATTTTTATTTCTATTCTATATAAATGTCTTAAAAAAAAACAATTTCTTTCTACAAAACTAGATCATGAGAACTTAAACAAACAGGCTATCTTGTAAGTACCTTAAAAGACCGTTAAAGTTACCGTTAAGACCGTTAAGTCTGTTAAAGTTCTCATGGTATTTAAACTTTTATATTAATAGAATAATGATTTTTATTTCTTCATGTCAAATTATGTATTTAAATTGAAACAAAGATATAACTGAAGAATAAATTATGATCTTGTAATCTATTTCAATGAAATATCTATAATTTAATCATAAATGTAGGTATCAGGATATTGTAATTTGTAAATTACATGCTCATGACTTATTATTTTACATATACATGTTGACTTTAAGAATCTTGTGCATTAAATACATAAAACATGCCCAAAAAGAAGTTCAACTCATTTAAAAATCTATTAAAAAACTTATGTAAGTTTTTATTTAATTAAGGAGCTATTATTCAATTTCTTCTATTAGCTCACACTCTCTTATATATATATCTTGTTCAAATTTTCAATCTTTCATAAAATACATTTTATTCATCCACTCAAGTTCAAATACATTTTTTCAATTTGTAATGGATGACACTGGATATTAATACAGTTTTTTTCAAATATTAATTCAGTAATTAAATTTAATTAATTAATTTTAGTTTTTTTTTTAGAATTAAGTTCCATATATCTACAAATAGATGGCGATAGATGGTGCAGATAAACTTAAAAAAATGAATGAAAATTATTTATAAAGGACTTTCTGCAATATAGTGAAAAAAAAAGTAAGAATTAACTTTAAATTTTTTTTTATATTACTTATTTTACATAAACATGTTGACCTTAAGAATTTTGTACATTAAACACATAAAACAAGTCCAAAAGTAGTCCTAGTCATTTAAAAATCTATTAAAAAACTTATGTCGGTTTTTATTTAAATAATGAGCTATTATTTTATATTCAAACATTTTGATATGGAAATCATTATTTACATGGATTACATTGAGTATTAGTATAATCGGCAAATTTTCAAAGTGATTGATCTGCCCCCTAGGGAACTGTAGAACTATCAAGAATATTAGAAGCTCTAGAGGCATTTGAGGGTTCTTAATAAATATAAAGAGGCAGTGAATGCATAAAGAAGGAAAAGAGTTTTAGTGTGATTAGACGCTTTTAAGTAAAAAAGAAAAGAAACTGGCGGCAAATAGCCAATTGCGGTAATTTAATTATAGAGCTGACATATAGAGTCGAAGATTAATTTTTTTGATAGTAGAGCATTACGTTAGTCCTTCTAATTAGTCTCAATTATTAATGTTATTAATAATTTTTATTATAATCCTTCTTTATCATAATTTTCTGCATATAATACGAATGCAATCATCATTTATTTTAATAAACAATTTTATAATTCCAAAGCCAATTATTTACAACATCGTTATTTATGTTTCAATAGGTAGATATATGTTTGTTATTTTTTATCCCACTTAGGTAGATATATAAATACATAAGAAGTCTGACTTTGGCTCCGTGACGCTCTTACAGAAAACAAATTTTTATTATATCTTTTTTATTTGTCCTCTTCAAGAAAAAGAAATTTTATTATATCTTTCTTTTTTGTCCCCTTATAAGAAACAGATTTCCAGAGGAATGCTGAATAATTTTTTTCGAAAGGCAATAGAACCGAATCCTTAATCGCATCAATTTTTTTTACCCTTGGTTGCATTTGGATTTTTTTCTGATTTAGATGAAAAATATTGTTTACCAGTTTTCAATTTGTAAATATGACAACCGGAAAGCTTAAATTGCAGCTGTCAATGATGTCAATGATGTCACAAATTGAGTCGATAAAAATCGAGACTGCCGATTACAAAAACAGAAAATCGAAGTCTGCAATATTTAGAGATATATAAATGCATAATCAATAAAGAAATTTTATTATATCTTTTTCTTGTCCCTTTAGACTAGATTGATTCGCAACAAGACCAAAGCCTTAGAAAATCAGGAAGAACGATTTAGTTATTGTTTAATTTTCTATGACTTAAATTGCAATTCAATGATGTCTAATAGTCAATAATAGTCTGACACAAATACTACAGTTCATGTTTTACAATACTACAGTTCGATTATTGGTGATCAATGGCAGATATAATTCGGCTTTCTAGTTTGTGTATGTCACGCAGTTGTAGATAGGTAAACAATTTGTTCACGTTTCTTTCCTACCGCATCTCAAAAACACCCAATGTATCTAATAGTGTAAACACTGAAACTTCAGGATCATTAAAAAATTATATATTCTTTACTGAATAAAATCGTATAAGGACATATATATTTTTTTTATATTTAATGAATTTTCAAATTTCTAAAAACACTTTTTGGACATCTTATAATGTCTAGCAAAGTTTTAAATAATGTGTATGTACATAACTAATCAAATTAAAATTTTTTAATAAATTATCTTTAAATCTATTTCACATTGTTTTATAACATTCCTGCTTGGTTTCAATTCACATTATACTGGTCATAGTGAATTTTGAAACAAATTGTTTAATAGCTGTTAATAGAAATACCATTCTTTTTAGAAAATTTATTCTATACTCATGTCCAAATTTGTCGTTACATACATAGAAATATTGATATTAGATGAAATATCCAATCAATGTGATCCATGTTTACAGGGAATGTATGAAAAACAAGCCTAATTAACATTATCCAATCAAAAGTAATCAAACGGTTTCTAATATGCAAATCTAGGCTTATGTCAACCGATGTTAAATTAAGAGCTTTCATCAAAGGGAATATCTGAGTTAATTTCTGCAACTAGAAATTAAGTCTATGAATATCTTAATAGCTAATTACTGCAATTTAGAAAACTCGGAGATTTATAAATTTTGACAATATAATTCTCTGGAAAAAACATTGATCTTCAAATTCAATTTTAAAACTACAGAAATACAAATCAGTTAAACGAAATGGCATTTGAAAAATAGTTTTATATATATATATATAGTGATTTGTATTTCTGTAGTTTTAAAATTGAATTTGAAGATCAATGTTTTTCAGAGAATTATACTGTCAAAATTTTATAAATCTCCCAGGTTTTCTAAAATGTATTTACGTTTCATTGAACTTTTTTACGTTTCATTGATATTCATACTTCTAACATTTCATGCCCAACGGACAACATGCTATTTAAATTCCAGAATTCGTTGAATATATTTTAATAATTTCTATAAATTTCAAATTGAAATAATTGTATACTACAACAACATAAACCACTGGTCTTCTTTATATATTTGCCACATGTGGCCGGCTCTCCATATCCAATATAGTAATGTAAAAAAAAAAAAGAATTGTAATTATTTATTGGATTCTTAAAATGAAATAGGTATAGAATGTATTGTATGTTTTTATTCAATATCGGGTTTTTAACCGAAAATTCTAAGCAGTAATAATGAACAGTTTATTAAGTGGAATACATGTTCACTGTCAATTGATTGTATCGTAAATTTGCTATTAAGGTTTAATTGTATTCTTGATGAAACACACAATCAATTAATAAAATAATTTTCATAGTGGTTAGAAAGAATCAGCTGTGATATTTATGCATATGTCTCTAATAAATTCTTTTTTCTTTTCAATGTACATAATTTGAAAATCTCTCACGTTTTTATAGGAGAAAGTATGATATTTTCAACTTTCCACTACTTCAATTAATTGAGCATCTTTTGTATATAAAGTATGAGTTTTAGTGAAGAAATGCGAAATTCTTTGGCATATAATTGGAAAAACTTCAAACAAAACCATTTTCCAGTTTTTCCATTTTTCGTTTCTACAAATATTGTCTCATTATTTGATTGTTTCATCAATATTGCCTCGTTATTTGATTGTTTCATCAACATTGCCTCACTATTTGATTGTTTCCTCAACATTGCCTCACTATTTGATTGTTTCATCAACATTGCCTCATTATTTGATTTTCATCAATATTGCAATGCATGTATTTGAATAAATTTACAAAAGAAAATTTAATAAATATTGAAAAAAATATTTTTTAAAAACGCTTCCATTAACCTCCATCAATTGCTCGAAAAATTTTATCCATCCGCAAAATAAGTTTTCATCAATCTTATATCAAAATTATCTAAAAACATTTTAAATAATAAGCCAAATATCATGAGCAATTTGATTTTATGCTACCTGATAGTTTTTCATCTAGAATTAACTAGTTGATTTGTTTATAAAACATATTATGCTTCTTCGAACATCTTTCATTTAGAACAGTTTGGATGGCAAAGAATTCAAGAGATTTTTATTGAATAAGAAGATAAAAAAAAAGTTGCAAAGAAACCTGGCATAAGATGCAAAAAACCAACAGTGTAAAAAATTCGTATAATTAAGATAATGCATTATCGTTTCCAGAAACTCAATTGAAAATTTTCTTTTTATCTAGATTATTCATTGGAAAAGGAAATTATTTTTAAATGAAGGAAATAAATCTTTTTCTCAAATACACTTATCTAATTACTTGAACAATTAAAAGGCATTATATTTTTTTTTTTTAAAGTTTAAAAATACGTTTTGCTTAAACCATTTTTAGTTTTATAAGGTATTGTTTAGCAACATTCATTCTGTACTTTTTTTTTTATTTGTTGTTTAAAAAATGTTTTTACTATGGTTTAAAGATAAAGAAGCAATATCTTTCTAATCAATTTGATTATTAGAAATATGAAAGAAGCTTGATATATATATATATATATATATATATTGCAGTGTGCAGGTTAGGTAACTGGATCGTAATTGGGTGTAGTTGAGTGTAGTTGGGTTAAAATACTTGAGGCACAGATTGGAGAAATCGCAGCTCTATTTACACACGTACAAACACAACGCACATACAATATATTTAACATATTCAAAGATAAAATTATTGATTCTTAAAAGGATTCCACTTCTAAGACGAAAGTCCTATACTCAGGTACACGCGGGCTGTGTGAAATATATTTCCTCTCCAGGTGAGAGTCTATAGGACGTATTGCCTCTCGAGATGAAAGATTATACAGTAAATGTCTCTCAGTTAGAGCGCAGGTTCCGCAGTACTACCTCTCGGATGACTCTTGAGGCCTACTGACTACTAACGTAAGGGTAAACACAGTTACAATATACACTCAAGAGCTAAAACATTATGACCACCTGTCAATAACGAGTTGGCCCACCTTTGGAGCGCAACACAGCTTCAACCCGCCTTGGCATGAATTAATACCACCACTTAATACCAGCTAAATACCACTTCCACCTGATCACGTGCCTTCCACGTCATCCAGGCGAGTTCATTGCAAAAATGTAGGGGAGGTCATAATGTTTTGTAAAAAATAAAAATTGAGTGTATATATATATATATATATATATATATATAATATATGTACATATACATCATTATTTTTATTTTTTAAAATTATTAGATTGTTATAAAAATGTTATTAAAATTTGAATTAGATTTTTTTCCAAATAATTACGCGATAAATAAATTTTGATGTTATTATTATTAAAACAACAACATTTGATTGTTAAGAGAGGTATCTTCTTTAAAGAAATGAGGCAATTTTAACAGCATTTTTAAGCATTTCTTATACTGTTATTGCCTAATGGATTATTTTGACTTTTATCATGCTTCACGTGAAATTGAAGTACTTGTCTGTAAAAGTCTTCCTCTAAAATCAATGGCCTTTCCTTTATCATCATCGGTCAATGGACTATTCGATGAATACATATGCCGCTGAAATTTGTTTGTTTGATGTATGCATTATTTGCAAAATTATTTTTCCCAATGCGTTTATTTTTTGTTCTCTCAACACGTAATGTATTATCAAGCTTTGTTGAAATTTATACAATAGTTATCTCTGTTTTAATGGTTATTTAGTTTAGATCTGTGTGAAGGAACAGTGAAGTGTCTTGTGAATAATTGTGCCCTATTTTTTTTATTATATAGGAATATCCCTATCCCATACAGCTGTTATATATTTCTTATTTTAGTGGAATATCTCTACAATACTATCCCACCTTAACTGAATTACTCGTTTTTAAAACGCATGATGCCAGAGGAGTTAAATCCTCTGTCTCTTGCACTGTCACGTACTACGAAGGAAACATCAATTGATTATGATTTACTTTATTTTTTATAGTCCTACACTAAACCTTCTTATAGCCTTACTATAAGAAACATTTAATTTATAAAAGAAAAGAAATACTAAGCTTTAAATTTTTGCAGTTTTTTTCAATTCCTCCTATTAGCTCACACTCTCCTTATATATATAGTTTAAACTTTCAATAGTTAATAAAATATCTTTTATTCATCCACCAAGTTCAAATATATTTTTTTTCAACTTGTAATGGATGACACTTGATGTTAATACAGTTTTTCAAACATTAATTCATTCATTAAAATTAATTAATTAATTTTAGTTTTTTTTAGATTTAAGTTGTCTGTATCTACGAATAGATGGCGCCAGATGTAGGAGAATATCAACTTTATTTGTAAAGGACTTTTCTGCAATATAGTGAAAAAATAGCAGGAATTGACTTTAAAAATTTTTTTGTATATTATTTTATTTGCTGTTCTAAGATGGCTGGACACATTCGTTGAATCCATCATGTCTTTTTGAAAAGGATAAGAATTATTATCAACTATCTGTATAAGTGCCTATTCAAAATTAAATGAATTTTTTAGGGAGTTATTATGATTGTGTTCTGCAATTCATTTTAAAAAGTGAGTAATTAAACAATTTATATTCAATTGGAGATATTTACCTAACTTTATTGATAACATAGATGAATAATTTATTTTAATGCATATTGAAAAATGTATTTAGCTGGAAGAAATAAAAAATAACGAAAAAAAGAAAAGAACTAGCTGTAAAGAAATGTTTAATTAGGCAAAGATAATTTTTATTAAGAAATAAATTTTGGTCAGCAAAAAAAAAAAAAAAAATAAATAAATAAATAATAAAAGATTAGTTCACAAAATGCAACTTAAATGCGTCTAACAAACTAAGAGTGATAATTTTTGAATAGTAAAATATAAATTAGTAACCTCATAAAAACATTATTAAGGTTTTAGTTTAAATAATAGTGACACAGATAATAGTTTTCACTCGAAAGTTTTCGTTCTTTATTTTTGGTACAAGACCATTTCTCTTAAGAAATATAGTCAATATAAACACGATGCTAAAGGCATTAACCAAATTACATGCATCTAATATATTTTATTCAATAGTTATTCGAATAGAAATATATATGTCCTTATATTCTTTTTTACTCGAAGTTGGGACAAAATCAATAAGCTATCAAATTTATGACTTCTTCATCGCGAAGAAAAGAAACTTTATTATAAATTAATTAGTGGGATGTAAACAGAAATGAGATAGTATTCCTTTTTTTGTAATTAAAGATGGCAATTTTTAATTGGTTACAAGGTAATAAAAAAGTGGTATTTCAAATAAATGAGGTACAATTACTTTCTTTATTGTTCGTATCTCTAAAACTTAATCTTGAAATACTAATTAAGCCAAATAAATTTAAAGTTATTGTAAAGTTTGAGTTTGTTAATTATGCACTTCGAAATCATCACATATTGAAATGCATTAAAAAAATTTTTAATTGGGTTTATTTTTGTAAATGTTGATGGATATTAACTTATTTTATAAAAAAAAAGAAGAGCTGAAACCGAATTACATTTAATCTTACAAACAATAAGTGAATTACAGTAGGAACTTAAAACTTAAACTTAAAACTTAAAACAGAGGAATATAATGGATGTTGTACAAATAATTGCTTTCAAATATAGGATTTTTTTTTCCATTTTTTATCTAGTAATATGTCCCACAACGTCTTTCTAATTAGCATGATAAGTTTATCTATTTTTTCTGATCATTATTTTTAATAAGCTACCAAGAGCTCCATTGTTACTTGAAAAAAAACATTATTCGTATCAATTTATCCGAGATGTAAATTACTGCTTAGTTTAGCACAATCTTAATTAATTGTTCTACAAAACCAACAATTCCAATTAAATATTAACCAACATACTTCAATTTATGGCTAGATTCAGCATTTAAGTTCGTTTAAATTACAATTAAATAACATTAAATTATTTTAACAAAAAATAAATATTTATTTGAACTTTTAATAGGTTTGGTATGACTCTTTGCAGAAAAATGTGCATAGCAACTTTGGTATAATTAGACCGGGATCAACAGTTTAAATTTTAATCCGAATCACTCACAAACATCCATGCTACCCCAAAATTCGAACCTGAAACACCGAAGATTCCAACACTAGCCAATGGGCCATCAGACCACGTTTATATTACATAGAGGACGGAGTTTGAAAAATGAAAAGTTCATAAATTATTACAGTTTATTAAAAATTTAATTAAATAGATAAAGTATTTAGTATACAAAAATTAATGAATATTAGTTAAAAATTATCAAATAAAATCTTTAGCAAATATTATTATAACAAGAATGTTTATATATATATATATATATATATATGTAGGATTTGTTTGCCTACTAAGCACCAGATGGAAACACATCACGGACTATGTGCCTTTCACACCAACCTTTTGCCATGTAGTAGCAGTATTGGACCTTGAACTCTGGCCCTGGAAGAAGGGAAAAACCCTAGTTTGGCGCGAGAGGAGAAAGCTAACGGACATGGGAGACGCCGCGTCAAGCAGCGGTAGAAAATGGTTGTGAATGTATCCATACTTTCTGTAAATATTGATGTAAATATATTCATTAAATATGTGTTGTTGAGAGAAAACCAACGCTTCTTTATGTCGCTTTGAAATACACCCCTAGATTGCCTCCTCTGTCGTTAAAAATTTGCTAGACTGAGAGAAAAGTCTACAAGATTGTGGGCTCGGCCGGGATGAATCTATTGGAAGCGGCTGAAGTCTACAGAAATTAGGGGGATGCGTCAATAAACCGGTGTGACTCTACAAAATTGGGGGCTCAGCCGGGATGAATCTATTGGAAGCGGCTGAAGTCTACATATATATATATAAACATTTTTGTTATAATATTATTATTATGAGTCTCGGGGGTTCCATGGATGTTTGTAATGATTCGGAATCCACTTTAAACCGTAGGTTCCGATCTAACATGTTCGTAGAGCGTTGCGGGGGGTTCTGTTACTCCGCGTCCGTAGCTTATCTTCAAGCTACACGCATCTCCTGGGCAACGTTAATTGAGTAACTTCGATGCAATGCTTGCCTTAAGCATTAACAACCATTCTCTAAGTGCTTGCCAGCTGCATTACATCAAATATATATATAGATATATGTATATACATATAAGGCAGTGTACATTTCTTTATGCCTTCTGGCGTCTTCAATTGATTTATACTAAAATAATACTTTTCATTCAATGCATTCTAGCATCAATATTTAATTGATTTCTTGTACCTTATATGAAGAAAATTGAAAAAAAAATAAAAAAATAGATTTTTATATTTTGCCATAAACACATTTTCTAGAACTGTAAATATTTAAAGAACCTACACGCGGAAGTAGGTTTGTACTAATGCATTCTTTATCGCATTCCGGGAAAAAAAAATAGAATTTAAGTAATGTTGAAGGATGCACTTAAATTTTAAATCCTATTTCTTTCAGAATAAAAACAACTTCCAGATTTTGCTTTCTGCATTAAAATTTCTTGATTTTAAGAATTTTTTTCTTACGTTACAAAAATAATCTTTTAATTAGATCATTTTTATTATAAGAATGTGAAATGCAGTATCACATTCAAATAAAAAAAATTACGTATTTAATTAGTAATGCCTTTTTTTTTGAGAGAAATGGATGCTTCTCAAAAATATGGAATAACAAAAATTAAAGAGAATCATTCAACTCAATGCTTATGGCAAAAAGACCGTCTTTTATAATTGTGTTAATGAGTAGTATAAAATACTTATTATTTTAAAAATATTTTGATATCTGACCTGAAGTTATTTATCAGTGGAATGGTATAGTAATCATAGATAAAAACATCAGGAGATGCCTCTGCCATGTTCAAATGCTTTTTCAATTCCTTCTATTAGCGCACACTCTCCCTATATATATCTTATTCAAATTTTCAATCGTTCATAAAATACTTTTTATTCATCCGCTCAAGTTCAAATACATTTTTTTAACTTGTAGTGGATTACGCTTGATGTTATTACAGTTTTTTTTAAATATTAATTCAGTCATTAAATGTAATTGATTAATTTTAGTTTTTTAGATTTAATTTGCATATATCTACCAATAGATGGCACGAGATAAAGTTAAAAAATGAATGAAAATGATTTATAATGCAATATAGTGAAAAAAAGTAGGAATTTACTTAAAAATTTTTTTTTTTTTATATTACTTGTTTCTAGAACAAAATGAAAGCACTTTCTGGTCTATAGATTTATTGTGCTCATTCTTAACATATACAAGGAAATTTTTTTTCGGTTTCAAACAAAGCTCCCTTGACCAAGTAGTTGCGGTCTAATGCCCAATTTTCTACCGCTTTGGCCTTTGGTACCACAGGCTTCAGGTTCGAATCCTGGCGGTGGCATGAATGCTTGTCAGTGGTTCGGAATCCACATTAAACTGTTGGTTTAATTAGCCTTAAGTGTGCAAAAAATGACCGTAGTGACAAACCAAATCAATAACCTCTTATCAATCGCAAGATCTTGTCAAATAGTTAAGCATAAATCAATCTGGGATTTCTGTGTATTTTTATTATATAATAATAACTTAAATTATTAAATATATAAATTGTTTATAGTTTAGCATGACTTAAATTTTAAAATATTTTCTTTAGTAAACTTTTACTGTTTGACTTTTTTTGCATATTCACTTGCTCTTCCAGTGCTAATACATGCTTGTCGACAATTTATATATTCACCATTAATAAGATCGTCAGACCATATTAAATTGTATTCAACAATTTGTAATTTTTACAAAAAAATTTATTTGACATTAATTTTCCGTAATAGTGCCAGTTTCGGAAAAATATGATATTATGAAAAATATAATATTATGAAAAATAATATATTAATTTTCCGTAATAGCACCAGTTTCGGAAAAATATGAACTCTCTCCATTGAGAATGTCTCTCACCACCAGCTGCTTATGTTCGTATTACACGAATTAACATTATCTTCCTGAAATTTCATATTATATAAGACTATTTTTCAATTCCTTCTATTAGCTCACACTCTCCCTGTATATATTTTGTTCAAATTTTCAATCGTTCATAAAATACTTTTTATTCAATCACTCAAGTTCAAGTGCATTTTTTTTAATTTGTAGTGGATGACACAGGATGTTAATACAGTTTTTTTCAAATATTAATTCAGTAATTAAATTTAATTAATTATTTTTCGGTTTTTAGATTTAAGTTTCATATATCTACCAATAGATGGCACCAGATAAACATAAAAAATGAATGAAAAATATGTATAAAGGACTTTCTGCAATATAGTGAAAAAAAAGTAGGAATTGACTTAAAATTTTTTTATATATATATATATTTGTTTTGTGATTACAGAAATTCTCATTGACAATTTTCAGAATTTACTAAAGTTTTTATTAAATGGGGGGTGGGGGGGGGGGTAGATGAAATTTCACCGTTTTCTACTTGCTAGCGCAATAAAAAATCATGTCCTATTCACAGTAACCTAACCTTATGTAGCACGTGAGACATTGTTTAAATTACTGTTATTTATAGATTAAATAATACTGCTACTTATTTTATTGTTTTTAATTAGATATTTTTATAACTTAAAAAAAGTATTTTAGGAAACTTATTCATATTAGTAAATTTAAAAAAATTGTAACAATTTAAAATATTTAACGAAATGAAAAAGATCTACAAACATTTTTAACAGCATTTGTTTTGAAATAATATACATGCATTGCTTGCTTAAAGTTATTTAATTACAAAGTAAAGCTTGAAAACAATACAGTTTTATTATTTTATTGCAGAAGTTTTGGTAGAAGTAGAAACATCATATTATCATGTTTCACAGAATTGTGCGTATTCTGTTACTGATTGTTGCCCTAATTTAAAAATACGGAAATTTTTTATCGGTATAGAATTACTTCTTTCAAAGGGTCTGTCAATATATAAATGATGTAAAATTGTACTATTTTCTTTTCAATTATAACATTACTATTTTATACTCATTGTTAAATCTTTCTTTAAAAGGAAATTTTTTCAATTTTCTACAGTCACTCAAATTGAATTAAAATCGCTCTTCATTTTAAATCATCTGTAAGCACTTATTAAGATAATTGAAAATTTTATAATTTTATTAAAAAATAAAAATAATAAATTTTTGTCTAAAAATATTTTGACCATCTCAATTATTTAAAATATATAACCTTCTTTTCATTAAATATGCTTTCTCTAATGTACATATGCAGGGTGCAGGTTGGACAACAGGATTGTAACTGACTGTTGGTGGGGTTCAGATACTTGAGGTACAGGTTGGAGAAGTCACAGCTTTATTTACGTGTGTAAATAAAGCCAACACACATACAAACCCACACACATACAATTAGAGACATATAATATTTAACAAATTTAAAGTTATTAATTATAGATTCGTGGAAAGATTCTACTTCTATGCCGAAACCTGATACTCATCTACGCGCAGGTTGCGCGAAATATACTTTCTCTCCATGCGAGATGAAATATATTTGAAATGAAAATTCCTCCTGAACGCAACAGAGAGAGCTCTTTGCTAGTGCGTAGGAGGAAGTATGATTATCCAGAATATATTTTATTAGTATTTGTTTTATTTCTCATTTAACGGACTGAGGTTTTCTCGTGAATAGAGCATGACATTCTTAAATTATAGAAGCCTAGTTAGAACCAATTCAACCGAAGTCAATCCAAAAACTCTAATATCTGTAATGGAGACAGACAAGATAAATCCTTAAAACAAAAGTTGTTCCATTGGAAATAAGAGAGGAAGGAAGAAAAGTGCTAATTTACAGATGGATGCGTTCGTCTTAATCGAAATGTGGGTGCAGTATAACAAGCCTGCTTTGGCACACTCTAAAAAATGCTGAATTTGCTACATTTCAAAGGGTCTATTAGAGAATGGCTTCAGATGAAAATGTCCAACATTCGAAGGCACATTTTTTGACAATGACACACTTCGAAAATCTATATTTAATCTAATCACTAAAACAATTTAAGTAAATAAAAACAACCTGGACTTTAATACTGTAGAATGATACAAGAATATATTTTCAAGATTAAGAAGAATATTATGGCTTCATTCTATTAAATATATTTTATCGAATGCCGTAATAAATTTACATATATTTTGTACAGTTCATCCTGCTTTTATATTATACAAATGATGACTCGTGTGTAAAATATAAATATTACTTTTGTAGAAATATAAATCTACCATAACGAATGAAATACTGAATTTATCTGTAAAAATAGCTATAAGTTTTCCGTTCAAAAAGTGAATTTGGAATGATGCCGTCATGTAGGTTCTGAAATCGTAAATATTTAAATAACAAACTGAAGCTCTGCAGCAATTTCGTCATTGTTAAGATGGATGAGTTACGTTTTTCTTGCTAACCACTGAATATTTTTAGCAGCTGTTAAATTTTTTTTAGTATTATATTGCTTTTTATATAGAGTTGCTGAGGCAATTTAAAATAAAGCAATACTACTTTTGCAAATACCTTCTAACTCTGTGAGGGACAATGCTAATAATCAAATAGCAAGTACCGGCATAATTCATTATGCCATCCAGAAAATTAAATATTAATTAAAAAATTGGCATTGACTAAGTCCTTTTTTGCTAATCTTGAAAAACTCTCATCTATTATATTTCCTAATTTCAATACACTAGTTTTGAATAGTTTTTTTTATATACACTTTATTTCTTTCAAAACAGAATTTTGAAAATTTAATTTAAATGGAAAAATATCAACTGTAGTTAAAATTTAAACTATTTGTTACCAATATCTAAATTCAAAATAGGAATTTTAAAATTAAAGAAAAAATCATGCCAATGAGTTGTAGACATTGTTCCTTTATTCAAGTTGTAGTTGTTTCTTATCCCACTCGGTAGACATCTAGACCAAGCCCAAGAACCCGTGTTGTGTGAAGGAAAAAAAGAGGCAGCTTCCGTTGTGATGGACCACCCTTGGGTAGAAGTCTGGCTAGACTCCATGACGCTATTTTTTTTTTTTTATTTTTTACGGAGTCTGGTTATCAGATTATCCTATGCTCGGCAGTCATATTAGACCGGAATCTAAGGCTTGAAATCGATTCCGAACCACTACAAATATACATGGCATCGTCGGGACACCAACTCGAAACCTGTGGCAGCGAACGCTAGTCACTCAGCCTTTCAGGCCCGTATACAAGTAAAAACTTTCATTGATTTTACGAGTTATCTAATTTGCTTGATGGTCGTGAAATTTTGCTGTTTAAAAAAAAAAGTATAAATTTGTAAAAATTTATGTGGAATAACTTTTTTTTTTTTATCTAATTCTGAATGTAACAACTTTCTGTTAAGAATTATCGATGTATTACATTTTTTTTATTTTAATTTGAGATGTTTGGGAAGTACTATCTAAGTAATAGTTTAAGTTAATAGATAGTAATAGTACCATATCTAAGTAATAGTTACATATTTTTTCCTAAATTATTATGTTCTAAGTCTAATATAAATTAAATTAATATCATTAATAACGAACTTGATTAAGTTATTAATATTTAATGAAATAATATTAATAACTTAATTTGTGAACAATAACAGTTTACTTTAGTATTTGATGCATTTTTAAGAGCAATGCATCAAACCGACAGATCATAAAAAATTATTTTTATTTAAAAAGAATCATTAAAACATCAATATCAAGCAAAAAAATTATTGATTGATTAAAATAAAAAAACATTTACACAAAAAAAAAAAATCCTGAGCTGTTTTAGCATACGCTGAAATCAGACACTCACGCGAGTTCTGAATGAAACTTTCCGACTCGTGCAACCTGTAACAATAGCGCGGAACAACCCTACGTGCACGTAATTACACTGAGTGCACGCCCTCCTCGAAACGCGAACGCATGCGCACCGATCCCCTCACTGAAAAGGTAGCCTTCGATTGCTTGACAGTTTGGGGCCTGCTGTGTCACACTCGGCGCTCGGGACGGAAAAGTTACCGGCACTTCGCTTTTATTTATTGAAAAGTCCCGCGAAAAAGGCCTAAAGGACATTAAAAGTGTTTATGAAGCCTCGTGAAAACTGTCGCGAGAGACTGGTGCAGGAAAAGGTGCAGAACTGACACTGAAGTGCACAACCTAACTGTTGCTTCTCTGTAGCGAAGTGTTTTTTCCCTCGCTGTTTTTAAATTGGTGTTTCATCTGTAAAAAAAAAAATTGTCGTGTACTCTATTCTTCGATGTTTCCATTCCTAAGTGTTCATTGTTGTCAAAACTGGTGAGTTTAAATATTTTTGTCTTTATTTATAAAACTTTTCATTTGAATTTTAATCTGAGATGAACTTTAGGTATTGTAATAATAAAGTTTATTTTCTGTCAAATTTTCTCATTTTCATGTTATTTTTAATTAAAAGTGAATTTTTAGAAATGGGATTGTATCCAGTTTAATGTTTAAAACAACAAAAAAAATTATTTATTACTCTTAAAAAACAATATTTAAATTTAATCAGTCGTATAGAGAAAATTGATTGCTTTTATTAATTTATATTGATCCATGTGGTCTTTAAAATAGGTTTAAATAATGTTTGTCATCTTTAGATAGGTAATAGCGTATACTATTCCATTGCAATAAAGTAAAATGAATAATTTTGATATAAAATTTGTTTTAATGTAGCTAAAATAGAATAGCATTTCATATTTTCTTTATTGTAAAGTGAATGTTTCTGTTAGAAATTGAATTGATTCCATAATTACTGAAACAAATCTTTTTATTAAGTATCAGAAAAGTAAATAAGTATAAATAAAGTATTTAATTTTGTAACTATGATAATAAGTGTTTCAATATGTTTTTAAATACTCCCTTTGAAAATTTTTCCTCGCCATTTTCGCCATTAAACAATAACGCATATCATAGTAAAAATTTATTTTTTTAGTATTTTGTTTAATTAAATATTTTTTTATTTTATTTTGCAGTAACTTTTAAATAATTGTTTTAATTTTGAATAGTATATTGTAATTTATAATATAAATGACATTTACAATATTTGCATGTTTATATGCACATGAATAGAAAAAAATACTAAGATCTATGTGTGAGAAGTATAAAGTAATTTTTTTCTGTTCAATAGAGATATAATTCTAGTCAATTTTTATTAAATAAGTACTTTTTGAGTATATCAATTAAGTTCGATTGAAGTTGATATGAAAACATTTAGAATAAATTTTATGAGTAAGTTTGTTCAAAATGAAAGTATTTAGAAGAGTAAATAAAATTTCAAATTGTATTGAATCTAAATTCAGGTTAAAATTTAATTTAAAATACTTTATTTCAATTCTTCAATACTTTAATAACTTTTGATTCATGTGAAATCACTTAAATTTTTAGTATTATCTGGTAAAAATTGCTATAAATTAAAAGAAGTACAATATATTTTTTTTAATTATCGATGTGCATACACGCAATTTTAAAAAATGCTTAATTTGTACTTATTATAATTGTTAAAAATTATAGATAAGACTTAAAATAGAAATACCTTTATTTTTTAAATATTTAAACATTATTCTTTTTCAAATTACTTACGCACTTATGTTTCTTAAAATATAAGAAATATTTTTTACTTATAAAATTAAAATATATTTTTTGTTTGTAATATTTGATTTTTATGTTTGAATACCTAAGAAATTAAATTGCCACTTTACATTTTATTTTTTTCTAACTATTTTCTGAGACTATTGTTGATGAAATAGCTTTTCTTTGAGCTTTTTATTTCATCTCCACGTATTATTTTATCAATTTTTATGAAGTGTAAAAATCATCATTTTTATTGTGTTCTTTCTGATTTTCCAGTCAGTAAGTTTTCTAAATTATAATGATATTGCAATATTTATCTAAATTATACGCTATTATCCAAAAAGTAACTACCTAACCTGCTATAAAGTAACCTAACACTATCTACACAACTATTATCTAAAAAGTATTTTATATAAGTTGCCTTTAAATAACTCACTTATTTTAAAGAAATTTATTTAAAATTATAACTACAAAATATTCTTCGAAGAAAAAAATTCATTTATCTTTATTTTTTAATCTTAAATGACGACAATAAATTAATTCATGTAATTGAAAATATCTTTCTTGTACACACACACACACACACACACACATACATGCACGCACACACATATATTTATATATATATATATACACTTGAAATATCTCTATGAGAAAACAATATGATGAAAAGTCAAAGTTCGGTTAGTTTAGTAAAGATAAACTTTCTTTTCTGAAGCTATTTCTGTTATAATATATAAATAGTTTGCGATTGCATAGCAACAAGCTTACATAACTCAAGCTCATAACATTAAGCTCATTGCTTATACTCACTAGGATGAAACAGTTCGTCAATGAGGTTTGGGTGTACGGAGATCTTTAAAGCATAATGTTATATTTGGACTAGAGGTGTATGTCCTTCCCTGTAGCAATTTTCTTCTCCGACAGCTGCATATTTCTTAATTTGATTTAGAGATTTATTTTTATTTTCTGCGTGTAAATCTGTTATTTCACAATTATACAAATTCCTATTTTATCGGTAGAAACTTTTTTACATAAAAGTAGATCAATGTTACAATTTTGAATTTATGATCTATTATTGAATGGCCTTTTGCCCATAGATTGTTGCATCTTTTCTTAGTATTTATTTAAATTTTCATAATAAGAAATTGAGTGCATATTTTTTTCTGATAAATAAATATTCACAATGACATTTTTTTATTCATTATAAATATATACATACTTCACATACTAAAAAAATTATTTTTGATCCAAAGTAATAAATGTCTGTTAATGACTAATAACTACTTCACATAGAGATATCTAATTTTAAGAGCGCAGTATTAATAAATGTTGCTTGTTGAAGGTTAGAATTTGAAATTTTATTTCCTATTTTGCCAACTGATTAATAGCTAAAATTATGCCTCAGAGTTTTCGCTTTCTCAAGTACAATTGTAAACTATTTTTTAAAACATTTTTGTATTGTAAAACATTTCTTCAATATTGTGATTGGCTTTTGTCATTCTTATACTTATTTTTAGTTAATTATATATCATAATAAAAGTAAAATTATACTTACACTAATTATACTTAAACCTATTAAATATATAAATAATTTGATGGATTACACGTAAAATCCTATTGACATTTATATATTAATAATTGCACTATCATTTCAATATGTCTACATCAAGAATTTCCTATATCAACTGCAATGTCACCATCTAGTCTGGTTATTTAGCTCCCCTGCCAATCAGATTCAACTGTAGGCGCTAGTTCATGACATTTCAACAGCTAAAATTAAAATTAAAATGTTATCACTATATTTAACTTCATAAAATAAACTTTTTTTTTCAATTATATATATATATATATATATATCGTTTTTTTTATACATTGGAAGTATTCCATAGAATAAGAATGTTCATTTGAACCAAAAATTCCATTATAGAAGATATCTCGTGATAATATCGAAATGTATTCGTTTTATCGACACTTTAAATTATATTTTTATCGGAATAAAGTTCTATATACTGAACATATTTAATTAAAAGAAACATTTTATCATCACATAAATGATAAAAATAAATAAATAATTTTTTTTGTTTATAAATAAAAAACTTAATTCTGTAGTTAAATTAATTCTTACTATTATAAACTGCACAAAAATTACTACTTAATTATGCACAAAAAGTTTAATTTTGTAATGTAATTTTTCTTTTCATAAAAAAAAAAAAAGCCCTTAAAAGATACTTTTGAAATTGCAATATGAATGTACAATTTGAAATTTAAAAAAAAATTATGTGACTAAAGCTAAAATTATTTTTAAGATCAACATGGTAATCAATTATTTAATAAAATAGAATTGAATTTTCGACAGTTGACCTTCATTGAGAAAGCACTTATATCATTTATCGCAAAGATCAGTTTGATTGGAGATGAATGTTCATTGATTGTATGAAGGACAAGTTTTCAAATGAAATAATTACCGATTTTAATATTGATGAATTTGTACAAAAATAAATAATTTACAAAATTAATTTTATAATTTAATGCGTGAATCATTTATTCAAAATACATTTTCGTGATATTAATTAATGATTAATGTTACATTTAGATATTTGAAATAATTTAATTAAATTCATGGCATATTTTTGTGTAAAATATGACATTTTATAAAATATGGAAAATAAATAGTGTTTTTCCTTAAAGAAGATAACGATTAAATAAGAAAAATAAAACGTCTGTTTAAATGTTCAGATTAATATTTCTTCTAACTTGGGCGGGTTATGATTGCCAATAAATTAATAAACAGTCTTCCGGTCGTCTTTTATATCACCAAAGGTTATAACTCACGCCTCGAAGTATGCTTGTAATGATTGGAACTTGAGAAATTGAGCATTCCACTTTTCTAGTTATCTCAATCAATTCATATGATTTTATTTTCATTGCTTTTGATGTGATAAATTGATATTTTATTTTTGTATCATATTATTAAAATTCTTTGCACAGTTTAAAAGAAATTTCTTGTGAAGGAAGTAGAGAAAAATTTAACCTTGATCCTTTTTTTTTTGTCTGTTACAAAAATATATTTTTTGGGAATTTGGTTTAATTTATTTTTGTCATTCAATACGATTTAATACAACATAAGATATGTTTTCTTAAAAATCTAATTAAGGTTTGACTAATTAACAGAAGAAACTCTGCTGCAAAAACAGAGAAAATAAAAATTAAAATTCCTTACCTAAAGTAATTTAATTTAACGAATGACTTTCTAAAAATTTTAATTAATAAATCAAATGATTATTATGATAGTATTTTTTTTAATGAAAATGACAATCCTGCAGTAAAAATATTCAATATTCGTCCAGTTTTATTTTTGAATATTTGTATTGTAGGATTGTCATTTGTGCCATCCTAACAAAATGGAGTACAAAAGATTATAAAAACTGAAATATTTGACATCAACATCAGTTATTTTAAATATTTATTCAATTAAGCTATGTTAAATCTATGAAAATTTAAGAAATGCATGAGAAAAAAAACTAATATAAATTTTTTTTTGAAAAATAAATTAATACAAATATTTTTGCAATGCTTTATCGACATTTGTTGGCATAAAAATAATTTAAAATTTAAGAAACACTTATATAATCCAGTGATTCATAGTAGGAAAAAGAAAAATTAATGTATGGGCATTAACAAGTGTGTATAGTAATTCCTAAATTTTAAAAATATTTTAAAAGAAAATATTAAAAATCTGTTACTACTCAGTTTTAACATGATTTAATACTGTGGAAACATCAGACAACTCATTATGGCATGCAAACTTATTTTTGTCATAGAATTGTTTTTAAATCTATTGTTGCAAAAAACCCTTTAGTTTTTAATGTGATCTTTTCATACTGAATAGTTTTATGAATATGTATATTTTAAGAATTTACAATAGAAAATTTACTAATTTCTGCAAATTTCTTCCATACCGCTTATTACTCACTTTCTAAAATTTATATTATTATTTACATCAATTCTTGAACTATGACACATTGCCCCAATTAATTAATCACAAAATGTATTATCATTCATAATTGTAAGATTTTAAGAGAAAATGTGCAGCATCTGCTATTTTCTTGTTAACTATAAAAATAAAGAGGCTGTAAATTGGTTTAACTGAAACGTATATGGATAAAATGTTTTAATTAAAATTGAATTTCTTCTGTGAAACGTACACTGAAATTGGACGCCAATTGAGATTATTTTAATCTCAAGTATACTTTACTCATATAAATGTTTCTCTCTGTTAAGACTAATTACACTATTTACCATTTCCTTAGTTGAATACAAAACAGGACTTTAATTAAAACATTTCTGCATACAAAAGGGTTTATTCCTTCCTTTTTTTTAAATTTGAAACCATACTTCAAACACAAAGATCATATAGAAATCATTGGAATTACTTTTTTCCTTCACAATCTTTAAATAAATAAATAAGCCTTAAGATATAAGTGTTTTAAACTAAAAAGCAATTCTAAGACATTGAATCTCTAAGAAATGCAACGTCATTTATTAATAGGAATGAAATTTAAATCTAGAAATGTTCCTATAGCTCTTTGTTACAACAATACAGGACAAACAATTTTAAAATTTAATCATTTTGCAATTTAGTAAAACTTCTTCCCCTGATATGAATTTCGTATTAATAAATAATATTATGTGCACGCGAATAAAAAAAATGTTTATTTTGATTGTCAAATATTTCTAAGACATAAAATACTAATTAAAAATAATTTTACGAATTAAAATAGATAATTATATTTTATGTTAAAATATATAATAAGGTAATATCGATATGTTATCTTTCTTATCTCATTGAAATGTTATCTTTCTTCTCATCGATAATTTTATATCAAGCTATTTATGTAATTTTTAAAAATTGGACAAATCCATGATATATTTGAAAAAAAATACAACTTATTTTATAAAACTTTTTCAAATTTTTTGCGATATTCTTTTTTACTTTATTAATATAAAATACTGCTTTTTAATATTTTTATAAAGTTTTATTATTTTTTTAAATTATTTTGTAGATCTGTTATTGTGTGATGCTATATTTCATTTATCAGGTATTTTTTTATGAATAGAATATTGTAAATCCAGATAGTCAAAATAAAAATATTTGATTATTAATTATTATCTAAATATCGGATCTGAAAATCAAATTCTATGAGATGTTCTTTTCTTCTTCAAATTCTAAAGACGATTTATTAGATTTATTCTTTATATGTGTTAAATTAGCCATATTATTGGAAAAAGAAAGCCAAAAATTGAATTTCACATAAATAGACATTCTAGATTCACTAGAAACTCTTGAAATACATAATTACGCAGGTGATTTTCTATTTGTAAGAATATGACTTTTTAAAATATATTCTTAAAGAATTCAAACGTAACTAACTCACTGTTCAGTGGCAACAATTTGTTTGTCGACATTTTTCAAATATTTTAATTTATTATATTTTTAAAACAAAAATTATAAATAAGAGATGCTATTGTTGTTTTAAAATGCTAGGTACCCTGACCCAAAGCCATTTGGAAGTGGAAAGGTAGCCAATTAAACTTTTTCTGAAGGCAGTATGGTGGGATCTACACTGCACATCCATTGTGCCACCACAATTTAGAATAGACAAGCCCCCTCCGCCCCAATAACAACTAGGGATTCACATTTTTCTTTTCTTCTTCCTAAGCCTAACGGAAGGCATCTTCTGTCTACAGATTTATTGTGCCCCTCCCAGACAAATGGACAAAGCGTCTTGACTCGACTTTCAAACCGAGAATTCCTAATTTCGTATCTCAAAGTGGCATTTCCTAAGATGACCTGAACTTCACGAATGAAAATATACAGTAGCGTATTTTCCATAATTTTAAGCATTATAATGTTGTCCTTTTATTACAAAAACTTGTTAATACACTTAAATAAGAATTCAAAATGAAAAAAATATATATATATTATTTTAAAAACATGTTTAATTATCTCTTAGTAGTTTTATTATGCAAGTTACATTTATTATCAAAAATATTTATTTACTGGATGTTTTACAGTCAAAATAAAAAAAAAAAATTAAGAATAATGAAAGTATAACGTTTAAGTTTGCCTTAATAAAAACAAATTTCATTATAGTTTAAATTCATGACTAAATAAATAAAACACTAATTTTTCATCCATATGGAATATCTTAATAATTGCAAAAAAACTCTTACCATATAAATAATATAAATACGAAGAATTTACTGTATAAATTGTCTGTTTAAAATTATTTATAAATAATTTTTGAAAACAACAAACTATAAGTTATAGTTTGTAAAAAATGAATTGTGTTGCATAATGTCAAAGTTGTAAATTGAAATTTGTTTTATTTTGTAATAATAATTTTCTTAAAAAAATCACTGCATCAGGATAAAAGATAACATTTGCAAAGTTAAATTAATATTCAAAAATCTTTTCAATTTTTCTTTATTAATTTTACCTGTATAATTGATTTTTATTTAAAAAATACTGGATATACAACATCTAATTTAAAATTATTTTGGCTTTCTTAGGGACTAAATTAATCTATGCCTCCATATTTCAAATTTCAATTAAAAAAATAATTATATTTCAAACAGCAAACATATTCTATGCATTTCATCTTTGCTTAGCACCTTAGCTTATTACAAAAATATTAAATTAAATTATATTACGCTATTCGCACTCATACAAGCAACATAGAATAGCCAAGAAGAAAACATGTTAAGAAAGGGAGTTGTAAATGAATTCAATTTGCATATCTTTTATCTTAAAATTTTCCAACATATTGATGAATAACAATTTTTTTTAAATAGCTATTAGTTAATTCGTTTTACATAAGCAGTTTTAATTTAGTCTATCCATAATTTGTTCGTAAAATTTATTAAACTGCATAAAGAAAAGTTTGGTTTTGAATCTCATACCGAACATAAGTGTTTATGAATACGTGTTTACAATTCCTAAAATAGGAGTGAAATTTTAAGTAATTATCATTTCAATTATTAGACTTCTACTCGTATATTGATTTGCATTAAAATTAATTGAATTAGTTCCTGTTTATATTGCACGAATAAATTAAATTATCCCGGTTTCTTTGATGTTAAACTGTATAGGTTTTTCCTTCTTAAATTTCTATTAATCCAAACTTTCATCATTTCCGCATTAGGTCTGTTTACTTTACGATACTTCAATGCTTTATTATTAAAAATATTGGAAACATCAGTTTATTTTGTATTTCAAATTAGATTTTAAAATTAAAATTTACATTTAGGTTGAAAAAACATTTCTTGTATAGATTAATATCTATTATGTGTTATATTCAATGTAAACAGAAAAGCAAAAAAATCTCTTTTCCTTAAAAGCAATTTTTTATAATTAAAATATAATTTTAAGAAAAATATGTTTAATGCTATAATTGCTTTTCTTTATATTTCATCCAATAGTTATTTCTTACTGTTAAAAAAATAATCTCAATAACTTAATAAATAACAAAAATAAGTTCTCAATAACTTATATATAAAATTACAATCACCACATTTATAAATGGTTATTCACCAAAATAAAAAAGTAGCAGAATTTTAAATTACTATGCTAAGCATATTTCAATAATATTTTATAAACATATTTTAATAATATATATTTCAGGTTTTGCTAAATGTTTCTCTTAATGCAATTGTTTCACGTTTCTCAAGATCCTTCTCAATAATTAATATATAAAATTACAATTAAAACATGTTATAAATGGTTATTCAACAAAATAAAAAGTAGCAGAATTTTTAATTATTATGCTAAACATATTTCAATAATATTTTTCAATTACCTGTAATGAATCAAACCCTTTTAATATGAACTATTTTATATTACATATAATTCATATTAAAAGGGTTTGATTCATGACCAAATGATTAGACGATTTTTTTAACTTAGGACCTTAAATATATTCATTGAATGAATCATACCATTTTTATAATTATTATCATATATATTATTTATAGTTATTGATTAAAGATTAATGTGTGTCACGTTTTAATGAACATGTAATTCAAATATGGCAATTTTAAAGCATTTTACGGTGTGGTTAAAATCAAGAACCAATCAATAATCAAGATATGGAATCATTGCCATTTGTAAGACATTTTCAAATGAAATGTTTCTGTCGCAAAAATCTTTTATTTATATTATTTACAACAGTCACCACAAGAATCAATCATATTTACATAGAATTGCAATATTTAATTTACATTTCTAAGATACTAAATGATTTTCTTTTAATACCCAAAGTAATTCTCTTTAACAAGTTAAATTTATATCCATTGATATTTTTGTAGCCATTTTTTTGCCTTTTTTATATTAAAATATGTTTTCTGCATTATATATAATATAAAGAATTTATGATATACTCAAAAGCATTTCAATAAATATATTTTTGTAATATATTATGTCAAATACTTAGCTATTCATTTATAATTCTGAAATTTCAATTGGGAAATTTTGTCTTCATCTATTCAAAGTTTCTCCTCTTTCAAAGATTTATATGATGGAGCAGAATAAATCTATAGTTATTCATTATTAATTTAAATAATTTTTACATTCAAACTATTTTATGATTGCGAACATTTTTCATATTCCAATGCGTTTTTTTTTATTTTTTGAATCAACCATTTTGAAGAATAAGAGTATTAATAAGAAACAAAATTTATTTTGTTTGTATATAATTTTAAATGAATGTGATATCAGTAAAATATTTGGTGCAATTGTTGTTCGATATTTCAAATAACCTTTAACATGAAAAGACTGTTTCGTTCAACTAATGAATAACAATCGATAAAACTTTTGTGGGATACGTTTTATTATAATTATAATTTTTTTTTAAATTTTAAAAATAATTATTTTTGTGGTGTTTTTCTCTTTTATTTGATTAAATTTCTTAAAGATGTCTCACAGCTCTATTGAAAATATCTACAGTTTAAGATACATGAAACCTGTAATGTTTATTCAACAATATAACGTTAATTTATTGAAATAAAGTATATAAGATATAGCAGGAAGTAATAAACTATTTTAATTTATTTACACACTATATTTTAGTCTAATTGAATTTTTTTTAAAAATTTAATACAATATTATTGTTTGATACATTTTTGGCAACCTAAACTAAACAAATTATCAAAAAACTAATTGTATATGTCATATGTTTATGCTGTTTTATGCATTTTAATTTTTATTCATTAAAAAAGATAACTAGTTATTCTTTTTATAATGAATTTTTAGTATAATACAATAGATATATTATGTGTTTACAGAAGAAAAATTATTTTCAATGATAAAAGTGAAAAATAAACAAATATTTGGTGAATTTGCATTCTTTTTAAATATATAAAAGTATACTATGTTAAATATTTCACTACTAAATACGATTACTAATAAAAAACAGCACAATCAAATGGCCAAGTTAGTTGATGTTCACAATTTATTGACCTACTCGTCCATCGATTTACACAGAATATTTATGTTGTATGTGTGCACCATTTTCTTTATTCAACTGGCAAATCACCCATCAAAAGATTTGCTGTCATAAATTTATGTTTCTAGCAAAATGTAATTCATTTAGTGTTACTTCTCATAAATTAAAACCTAAATTGAAACAGAAACATTGGATTCTTAGTATACGAATAAAAAAGCAAGAATTATTTTAGTGTTTGTTTTCTGTAATCTGAACAAAAATATCATAATTTTTAAACAATTCATTTGCTATAATTGTAAAAAAATATATAATGTATATTTTTTAATCTTTAAATTTTTAATGCTATTACAGTATCTTCCTATTCTGTGGTATGCAACTGAAAAAAAAAATAGAGAATGAAAAGTTTTAAATGCAAACACAAATTATAAAAGTAAACTGTAATAATAAAACATTTGAACTTATCTAGTTTTTAAAGTATTTGGGGCTTCATTATTACCCTGAAGTACTACTACTTGTTAATCAATCACTTAAATACTACATTAAACTCTTTTCTTTTAAAAGTCACAATTTCATAAAAAATATCAGTTTTAAGCAAGCAATTAAAGGGGATCCATCAAACAGTCAGCTCAAACTACAAAATGAAACATTTCCATTTTTTTTTAAACAAGAAATACACTATATATCTATATATGATAAATATATGCTTGTTTTTTAATTTTTATTCGTCTTGTTAAGAAAAAAATATTTCTCCGACAGAATTCTATTTTATATCTTTAAAAAATCCTTTTTTTCTTGAATATTTATCTCAAAATAAAAAAAACATATTTATTCTGTTAGGCTTTATTGCTATATTTCTATTTTAATCATATGTTGTAACTGACTTGAAAAATTTTCTAATAACAATTTTTTACTCTTTTGATATCAGTTGTAGTGAAGGATTTTTTTTTTATTCAAATAGTTATTTGTATCATCATATTTAAAAAAAATATTAAACACTTTGGAATAAACAGGAAATTTAATTTTATATGTTCTTCCTAGTTATTTTAACTAGAAAGAATTGTAAAACTTTCATTAATATTCATTGTTATTTTGTAAATATAAGCTAACTATATATAAAAGCATAGTCTAAAGGAAATTAAATATTAAATAAATGAAACAAAATTATTACAGTTGATAATTGTAAGTAATTGAGAACCATTTAATTTATTTTTATTTATATTCGTAGTATACTTTATCTAATAAAGTGTCAAATTTGGATTTTATTGGATTCTAATGTCAAATTTCAAATTTAATGGATTTTATGGTCTAAAATAGATTTAATATTTTGTTTAGTGTTTTATTCCTTTAAAATGATTTTTTTTTAAATATTTCTTTGAAGTACTTAGAATTAATAAGTATATGCAGCTTTAGCATACTTCCCAATAATAAAGAAGAATCCATTTGTAAGATACCCTGATAATAAATATTATATAAAAATTATAAAATAGTATTTATTTTTTATAACAAATGATTCAAAAGAAAAAAAATATTTTTATAGTGTTTCACTTTGTAAAAAGGTGTACAAAAAGTAAAGGTGAAGAAATACATTTACATTAAAAAACCTTTCATAAATTATAAAATTCCTTAAAATTTTCAATTAATCTGTAGCATTCTGGTGTATATGTGTTAAATAGGGGATCTAGTTCAAAACCTACAAACGAAACCAAACGAAATATTTCCTCATTTGTGCCATGGATGGTTATGATAGATTTATCATAACCCTCCATGTAAATGGAAGGCCATTTCCATTAGGATTAAGGAGAAAGAGAATATTGTACGAATATTACAGAAATTGAAAATAGATGGTAAAATTTACGTACAGAGTTGTAGACTTTCCGTAATACACATTGAATCCTTACATGCCCTAGTGATGAATGATACATAATACACAGTGTCATAATAATCCGTGATACATAATACATAGTTGCAAATGAACTCAAGACGAATACTTGGCATTCCAACATTTCTGGCATTTCTGAAATGATAATCGCGAACATGTATACTTTTTAAATTCAATTGAAAATTACAGCACTTAACTAGCGTGAAGGAGAACTCAGGTTTAAATCTGCTGGAGAAGTCATTGTAGTCAATGCTTTCAGAAACAAGGATACTCGATGGTTGGTGAGAGCCATTTTGAATTTTCTTCCATTCAATGTGCAAATGTGAGGCAGTTAATACTGGAAGTTCTTTCTCAACTCGCCGTTCAACAGTAGACCATTCGTGACCTATATTAATGAAATACAGGGCCTACTGATTTTCAATAAAAAAACCTACAATGATAAAATTAAAGAAGCATGATACCAATTATTATTGCAGTCAATATATACGTATATTGAAAATAACACAATTTTATAAATCGAATTTTCGTTAAATGTTGTACTGAATTTTCTTTTACGATTCGAACTAATGTTGTAATGAAGAAATTGCAAAAATAAATTGTCTCATACAAACTGAAGTGTAAAGAGATCCATCCTAAACGACACAGCTAGGAAATATATCAATTCTAACACATAATGTTAGCAAGGAAATGCCAAATATGATTGATGCGAGAAACGATTTACGGAAAAGACTTTTAGTTTAATGGATATTGATTTTGTGAACGTAAGGATGAATTTCAAATGTGTAGCTTTAAGTTTTTTATTCATAGACAAATGTTATAAAAAAAACATTCTGATGCTTTATATCAACTTATACGATACAAGACACATTTAATAAATTTTGAAATATGGTTTTTATTATCACCTATGTATTTTTCTATCCAAATTACTTGAATAAACAAAAAAGGATTAAAAAGTGGTGTAATTAAGTAATAAAATAACAGCCATATGGTTAAATTTTTTTAAGCATTGAAGGATTTTTAAACTTTGCTCACTTACAAAAAATATTGAAAAGAAAATAATGGCATTTTATCAACAGACATTTATTGCATGTGAAATCATAAAATTCCCTGTGCATGGAGCTTTTGTTTTCCCTTGCTCTGAATGACATTAATCATTATTATGTATTTTTCATTTAACTAATTTATTAAATTTTATATTGAAATAAAATGATAAGAAAATTAGTTATAAAGATATCGTTATAAAGCATATCTTAAAGCTATCTAATGTAAATTTGATTATAAGTATCTTAGCATATTTGTATATAATTTAAATTATGTCATGATGTATCATAACTAAATAAGTTTAAAATGCAAGTTTAAAATAAATAGAAATTTTTAACTATATTATACTAATATATATAACTACTAGCAGAAAATTTTATAACTATAAATTTTTAATGATTATCTCACTCTAAATCAGAAAATTATTTCTTTCACCACACATGTATACTGCTTAATGCTTAAACATTTATTTTAAGTGTCAAATACCATGAACATAGTTAAAAATTATATTTTACTATTATTTATATTTATGATCAAAATACAAGAATCTCTTGATCCAAAAAAACTTGAAACCTTGCAAGAAAATCTAATTATAAATACAAAAATAGAACATGAACATTGTAATAAATCTAAATCTTTTGAAAATGTGATACCTATTACAAAACTGAATGATTTTTAGATTTCTAAAAAATAATTTTATTTTTAATGTAATAAACTTTTATCCTTCACAGAATACATAATTTATTGTAGATATATAGATTTCAAATATACTATATTCTAAACTATTGTTACAAATTATCTTCTTTGGTTATATAATATTGTACATACATCAAACTGGATATTGAATATTTGATTATTTTCTTTCCTTTTTTTTTCCCATTAAAAAGATGCCACACACACACACACACACAAAAAAAAAAAAAAAAATTATATTTTGGTTTTGATGATACTCTTTGAAAAATTTTAAAGAATGGATCATTAGCGAAAGGTGTTCTAAGAACTTGGAGGGTAGGTTTTATGTGAGAGAGAGATGAATGTTTTCAATGCTTCTTATTACCAACCCACATTTATTACAACATACACTTGAAATCTTTCAAGTAATGATGATAATGTGGGGATAATTTCTTATGAAAAGAAACGGGGAAAAAGTAATCGTGTATTTAAATTTAAAAAGTACAGACGTTTTTATCTAAAAGATTATTTTTTAACAAAGATTAATACAATATAACCCACTATAATTTCATCAAATTCTATCACTTTATTATAAAATTTTGTGTGTTAAAATATTCAGAAATTTAAAATTTAATATTGAAATGTAAATTAAATTATTATTTTTTTTTATTTTTATTAATAAATAAATAAACATTTGTTTAAAAGACTTTATTTTTAGAACTTTATAACTAACACTGTAGAATACATGATGATTGTAACATATACGATCATAATTTTTGATAAATTTTTCATGTAATCTATAGACTAAATAATACTGAATTGAAATAATACTGAATTTTTTTGCTATATTTTAAAATACTTTGTTTGCTTCATCAGTTGATTGATATTGATTATTATAGCAGATCTTATTATGTATTTCTGAATTTGTTAAATAATTTAAGAAAACAATTTAATAACTGCAAAATCGTCTAAAATGCTTACAAAGATTTTATTAATATATCTACTTGATTTAAGATTGGCTTTCTAAAATGCATTTAAATAAGTTTCATTATATATATAGATAATTATTTTTTATAATTTCCGATGCAATAATATGCACTGATAGAACATGTAAAACAATATGATTCTAAATTTGTAATTGTCTTAATGCATAATAAACTGATTTTTTTAAGTACGACATACTGATTTTCGTGGGCATTTAATAAAAATGCTATTTATCATCCAGTTTTAATGTCAAGTTAGTTTGTTTCATATATTTCCAAATATATATTTTTTTTTTTTTCAAATATCTTTTTACTTTTTCTTTCCTTGTGAAAAATATAGTAAATAGCAACTGTCTAATTAATAATAATTATTTATTAGAATTTAAATAATTAAAAACTAAAATATTCAGTAAAACGTAACTAACTTATTTTACTTTTCATTATGTGTAATGGTGACATTGTATACTTTGTTATACTGAGCGGAAGTATGCCGAAATTAAACCTACTTATAACAAGTTAACTGATATTAAATCAATTTTCAACCATTTATTTTATGAAAGTATATCATTATATTTAATTTTTGATTTTACTTAAATTTTTAATTATTTATTTTACAAAAATGGTATTCAGATCTTCCTGAATAATAATAAGAAATAATTTAAATGTATCACCATTTAATTGAATAATATAAACCTTTAAGTTTGCACCATTTAATTAAATAATAAAACCCTTAGACTTACTTAATCTAATATAGACAGTTTTATTTTTAAACGTAAAATTTTATATCTGTAATATATATGCATTCATATAAGTAATATAATCAATTACGAATTATATTGAAGTTTCCTCTCCTTTATTATGCATTTATTTTTCTTTTATCATTATTATTAATAATTTTAACAGAAATATTCATAAGGGGATTCTAGTCTCATATTTTATTCAAAGCATCTATGGTCTAAAGCATTATAAATAATACTGATGTGATTAAAGAAATTTCCTAATGATTCAAAAAGCATTTTTTTTCCACAGTCACAGTGTCAAAAATATCAAAATTGCAAATGATTTTCTTGTGTAAAAAATGTCATGTAAAATTTTTTCTTGCAATAAATCGAAAAAAGCACAACTTTAACCGATATCATTATTTATAGAAAACAGTAATCTTCTCAATCTTTCCTTACCCAGACGTCACAAGATCTTAAACATGATTATATGTGAACTAATTTATTTTTAAATTAATTGAACTAACACTCTCAAAAATTTATATTAAGAATATTCAGTAAAGCTATACAAAACCAGATGGTTGTATTAAAATGATAGGTAAAAGATAGCATTGTTGTGTGATAAAAGTTCATAATTTTTTTTTTTTTATGATATATTTTCTATTACAACATTATTTAGAATGAGACAACAATAAAATGCCAAACAAATAAATATTAGTAATGGTATCATGTGGGATGCAATGCACTAACATGCATTGATAAGCACTACGCAGTTATAAATTATATATACTGCATTTAGAGAATGGATATAATCTGGATAAGTGGATAGAGTCTATCCAATAGTAAGATTTATTATAGAAAACAAATAAATCTTACTATTGGATAGACTGTATCCTCTTACCTATATACCATAAGCCCCAAGAGCAAAATAAAATCTGTCAAAATCAAGACTGTCAGGTCAATATCAATTAGTATTTGTCAAGTAAAAGCATAGTAGTCAAATAATATCTTTGATGTTAAAAAATCCTATTCAGTCCATAATTAGATTCTAAGTTTAATTAGAGTTATAACTAACGTTATTAACCTCCTAATAATAAAGTATAACATATAACATAATGATATAACATATAATATGCAACATATAACACATAATTTGACTATCTAATAATAACTATAAATTATAAAATTATTAACTACAGTTTTTGTGCGAAGTTTTGTTCTTATTTATACTTACAAATGAATCAGTATAGATATTGAATTATATCAGTTATTATCATCTCCGTGCAATTATTAAAGATGAACTCAAAGCAGTAGATTTAATTAATAAGAATACTCTTAAGTAAATGAAGCGAAAAACAATATTCTGCGGTAAAAATAGTGCAATAGCCTGCTTGCAAACTTCAAAATTAACTGTATATATACTGTAATGACCATAATTAAACTCCTAACTGCTAATGCATATCAATGTAATGTACTTGAGAAATGCTCCATTGCAATCCATGTTACGAAATAAACTATTCTAAATGCATAGGTACACTGTTCTGAGGACTGAACAGGTAAGCGGCTTAAATTGTCCACATTACATTATCTAACCAATTAATATCAATCCATTTGGTTTTGAATGGAGACAGTAATATAATGGGAATACGTCTTATTTACATACGCGAGATACAATTGTGTGCGCCTATTAAATGAAGTGAACATGCTAGCCTATTTGTTGAGAATTTAGCTTTCTGAGTTTTAAGCAGCTATTTGTTAGTATTGTTTGTAGTTGGTTAGTATTGTTTGTAGTTAGTACTAGCTATATTAATATTTTGTTTTGCATATTAAATAATAAGAAACTGGTTTACTAAAGATATTTCAGAAAATCTCCTCATTTCGGTTTACTTTTTAAACACTCTGTTTAAATGTGGAATTTTAATTTCGCCATGTTCCAAAAAATAATGAGTTTCGAAGATCAACGACAGAGTTAGCTGTCAAACGCATGCCGCTGAAATGCTAAAATTTCTTATTGTTTCAAGCTTGAATAATATGCAAGTGCTTCTACGTTGGCATGCATTCAGTTTGTTAAGAAGCCAAATTACAATTGGGAAAATCAAAATGTAGGTAGCCAGATAAAAGAAAATTCGACCGCTTGCTTTGAAAATATTAATGGAATATAAAATATGTTACATCGTAGAATATATTTCTGCAAAACATGAACGACTCTATCAATCAATAGTTATGAAGAAAAAAATGAGATGAAATATTTTTACTTTACTCAGTTTGAAGTTTGACCATATTGAGCAATTTATAACATGTAATTCAATGTTAAAACATCTGAGGAAAATAATAAAAAGAAGGTAATTTTTTTATTTCTTTTTTAAGTTACGAACTGGGGATTTTTTTAAATTAGACAATAAACAGAAATAAATGAAATAATACATTAAATTAATTATAAATACAGCTATGAAGTAATAATTTAATTTTCTATGTGTTTTTCATTATCACTTATCATTTATAGCTTATTATCAACATATCTTACATTTTTAAACATTAAACGTTTTTTATTTGCATTCAACCTGGAATACATATATAATTCGTATTCTGATCATTTAAAATGTGATTAGTTTGTTGGTTTTATAGCTATTATTTTTATATATATTTTTATTTTTTTGTTTATTTGAATTTATTTATATGTCATACTTCAAATTATAGTTCTCCAAATTATATTATTATTTTATACATTTTAACATATCTCACTTTGCTATTTTAACTTTTTTTTTTTATATCTTATTATCAGCATATATTGCATTTTTATATGTTACAAATTTTTTATTTCCGTTCAGCCTGGAATACATATAAAATTCGTATTTTGAAAATCCAAAATGTGATTAATTTGTTTGTTTCTATAACTTTTACTTTTTGTATATTTTTTTATTTTATGTTTATTTGAATTTATCAATATGTCATAATTCAAATTATATTCCTCAAGTACGTAATAATTCCGTTACATCGTTTTTGTTTTAATTTTTTAATTATTATTATGCTTCATATGAAATATTTTCCTCGAGATCTTTCACTTCTTTCGAAAGACATCCAAGTGAATCATGCAATAATATTTATAAAAAAAACATTTTCCTAATGCTTCCGTGATGATTATTTGTGTTTATGGTTACGAAAAGGATGGTTGCATATAAGTGGTGAAATAGCTTATGAAAAATAATGTCTTCGAGTTGGTTCTTTCTAATTATGTACAATTATTTTTTCCTCCTCATTCTTCGATTGAAGTGAATATTCGTGTAAATTAACTGTTTTAACAACATGAATGACCATAGATTTGCTATTTGTTAAGCATTTTTTATTCTTCAGAATTTAAAATGTAGATAATTTAAAAAATAACTATGAAAACTGACAATAAGGAGTCAACTACTTAGGATATTTAATGTTTGATATTGTTTATATTAAGGTACTAAGTTTTATATAATGTATAATGATCTTGTAAAAAAATTGTGCATTGAAAATCTAGTTCTTAAATATTTTTATAATATATATATTGTACATTACATTACATAGAAATTATTATTATACATTATTTATACATTACATTACACATAGAAAATTACATAATTATACATTATATTTTAAATATTTTTAAATCATACTAGTTTTGCTAACACACCTGATTTATTCTCAACTAAAGTGTAGCTAAATTACATAAATTTGCTTCAATTTAGCACAAATCAAGAATAAATTCAATTCAATTCAATTCATTCAAGAATAAATCATTCCAATCTAATTTTGAACAATATGAATAAATACTTGAAATCAAATTATTATGGTTACATATAAAAGTTATTATTCAAGATTATTTTTCAGGCATTCATAATATAACATATTGTTATTAATTATTTTGTTACTTACCTGAATTCTCGTCATCTAATTCAAACGTTATCCTCCTTCCACCCAAATAAAAGAATATTGCATTTTAATGTTTCCATCAAATCATATCAGAAAGGAGCAAAATCCAAACTGATGATGGGCAATGAATCAGCTTAAATTTAACGTATCAATATTCGAGAATAAGCCCTTCCAATCTGATTTCGTTCAACATGAACAAATACATGAAATTAAATTATTATGGTTATAAATAAATGTTATTGCTCAAGCTTATGTTTCATCTATTCATTACGTAACATATTGTTATTAATTATTATCTTGCTTGTCTAAATTCTCATCATCTAACTCAAATGTAACCTTTTCCGCTCCCAAATAAGAGAATATCGTATTTTATTGTTTCCCATCAGATCAGGAGGGAGAAAAATCATAACTGACGATGGTTGAATGTTGAAAAGCTATTTTAATTTTGATTCATTAAGCCGTTAAAAAAAGAGATTTTTTTAATTTTACAGAAATTATATGCACTTTCATTTGTATTATTTGTTTTAAAATTTTTTGTCTCTTTTTTTTATAAAATGTTTATATGTAAATTTAGTAAGTAACATTTAACAAGTTTAATTTAAATATAATTTTTAATAAAATGTGCATCAGAAATTTGAAAGTAATATATTTTAAATGGTTATTTTCTTTATTTGAAACTCAAGTATTTATTTGAACTAATATAAACTTTACTGTTTTCCAAATCACAACCTCTTATGCAAATTAATTTCTATGCTTAAACTTTTTTTCCAAGTTGTGTAAATATTATCTCAATTTGTATGTACTATAAATTATTTCATCTACAGCCATTTATTCAATTGATGAATTTCATATAAAATCTACATCAGAAATTTGAGTGTAATATATTTTAAATGGTTATTTTCTTTATTTGAAACAAAATCAAGTATTTATTTGGAACTTATAAACTTTACTGTTTTCCAAATCACAACCTGATGCAAATTAATTTCTATGCTACTTAAACTTTTTTTCCAAGTTGTGTAAATATTATCTCAATTTGTATGTACTATATCGATTTCATCTACAGCCATTTATTCAATTGATGAATTTCATATAAAAATCTACATCAGAAATTTGAGTGTAATATATTTTAAAATGGTTATTTTCTTTATTTGAAACAAAATCAAGGAACTAATATAAACTTTACTGTTATCCAAATCACAACCTGATACAAATTAATTCCTATGCTACTTAAACTTTTTTCCAAGTTGTGTAAATATTATCTCAATTTGTATGTACTATAACATCGATTTCATCTACAGCCATTTATTCAATTGATGAATTTCATATAAAATCTACATATGAAATTTGAGTGTAATATATTTTAAATGAATATTTTCATATATTTGAAACCATAGCAAGGATTTGTTTGGAACTAACATTAATGTTATTTAAATCACATCATGATACAACTTAAATTCTAAATTAATTAATTAATTACTAATTGATACTACTTAAGCTTTTTTTTCCAAGTTGTATAATATAAATTAGTATGCATTATAACATCTATTTTGTCAACAATCATTCATTCAATCTATCATCAACTTAATTTAACAAGTAATATAAAAAAAAAAAAATAAGTCAATTCCTACTTTTTTTTTCACTATATTGCATAAAGTCCTTTATAAATAATTTTCATTTATTTTTTTTTGAGTTTATCTGACGCCATCTATTGGTAGATATATGCAACATCAATCTAAAAAAACTAAAATTAATTAATTAAATTTAATTACTGAAGTAATATTTGATAAAACAGTATTAACATTAAGTATCATCCACTACAAGTTAAAAAAATGTATTTGAACTCGAGTGGATGAATACAAAGTATTTTATGAACGATTAAAAATTTGAACAAGTTATATATAGGAAGAGTGTGAGATAATAGAAGGAATTGAATAAAATCTGCATCATAAATTTGAGTACAATCTGATTTAAATGTTTATATTCTTTTATCTGAAATCAAAGCATATGTTTGGTTGTGATTTGAATAACACTAAAGATTTGTTTGCTAACATAATCTTTGGTGTTATTCAAATCACAACATGTTACGAATTAAATTCTATGCTATTTTTTTTAAAGTTGTATAAATATTATTTCAATTACATTAATTAGTACTATTACAACATCGATTTCTTCTGCAATGCTGAAAAGTACTTTCATTTACTGTTCAGATTTAAAGTTGAAATATACCCATTCAATTCCATTTCAATGTAAGCTGGAAATTGGTACGAGTTCGGCATCATTTGAATGCAGAAATTCCTCATTCCTGGAACCATGACTGTTTGGGATTGTGTCATCAGTGCGAAGCGAACTCTGCCAACTTTTCCTTAGGAGAACAAAAAGCAGTTTTGAATCGCCTGCTTTTTGCATGTCTCGCAAGGTCGTCACGTGCATTCTGTTCTTTTCTTTTTTTTTCGTGTATTAAGACACTTTCTTTCTATTAAAAGTTTTGTTTTCTGAATGTCATTATCGGCGTGTTTGTGTTGCATTATGTCATCAAATGTTTTATTTGGTGTCTATGCACGTAAATAAATACAATATGTATACTTTGTTACTGCAACTCATTTCAATTTTAGATGTATTAAATCTGATATAACATAACGTATAGTAATGCTTTTATAAAAAAAAATGATATAAAACAATAGTTTGATTTTGCTCAGAACTTGAATTTATTTTTAAATTGAATACAAAAATAAAGCACAAATGTAAATATATTATATCAAAATTTTTGTTTATGAATCTCAGATACCTTTATAAATAGCTTTGTGTATCTAATATATGAATGAAATATTTTGAAAAATCTCCATAAAATCAAAAGAGGTATCTCTATAATTTCTCTAAAATTAAGAGAAGTCACTGTATAATATCTGTAAAATTAAGAGAAGTCTTTCTGTAATCTCTCTAAAATTAAGAGAAGTATGTTTATAAACTCTAAAATAAAGAGAAATATGTCTATAATCTCTTTAAAATTAAGAGAAATTTCTGTAAAAAATTAATAACAGAAGAAATCACCAATATTGTATTATTCTTGCTCTTTTTATGCAAGCAATACAAACATTTCTTTGTATTATAGTTAATATAATTTTAAAATATGATTTCTATTCATGATTTTAAAGCATGCTAAATTACAATTGTTAGTTTTATATAATAGTTATAATAGCAGGGTTTAGATGTAACATAAATTAATTATTTTATATTCTTCTCAAACAAAAAAAAATATTTAGTGGAATAAACAACATTTCATGGTTTGAATTTAAGGAATAATTGGATTAACGTCTAATATTAGTATACTTTAAAGTATAAACTTATAGGAAAAAGTGCAAAATGTAGATTATTTTAATGAAGAATAGACTTAGTAGAAACAATTTTGGATTTTTATTTACAGCTCCAAAATTATACTTCTACTTATTACAGGGAAATTCAGGAGTTAACATCTTATCAATATTTGATTTCCAATCATATTTCAAGTTTAGAAAGATTTTACAAGATATTTATTTTGATATTTAAGGGGAAATTCCGAGAATTTATTTTTTCATTTATTTGATTTTGGTTCCAAAGCATATGTCAATAACTTTCTGGCGAGATTCTTCAATTAGATGTGTAACAAACTGTATAAACAAAATATAAAATTCATGAGAAACCGTTACACTAAAATCAACAATATATCTATCTAGAATTTATTGGATGAAACTTTGGTTTGAGTTTTATTTACAATCACTGCATATATTTATTCTTAACTTTTTCGTTCGGTATTAGTTGTTTATCTTTTGTTGATAATTTAAGTTTCCTGACTAAGAAATCAGTCAAGTATGCTATCAAACAAGACTTTCGAGTTTTTGCAATTAATTTTTTTCTATAACAATTATAAACGCTTTCTTATATTTCGCTTTGTATTTAAAATACATTTAATGATATCTGGTTTTTATTTCTATATTATTAAATTTAATTATTTATTTTTGTAGTAATTTATTTTCTACTATACAAATAGTAATTTCTTCATAATGAATAAGATAAAGAATTTTAAAGTTGAAATTCAGACATAGTATATATATATGAAGAAATATTTCAATGCTTTTTAAATAAAAATATTGTTTTAGTTAGAAAATGACTTAACATTCGTAGTTGTCAAAGTCTACCAAACTTAACTATCAGAGTTCACAGTAAATGCATTGATATAAAATAGGCGTATACTCTAATATTATGTTAAGTTTAAAATTAAAAGTTCGTAATTTATTTAATAAATCGAAATGGCTTTTTTTTTGTTTAATGCAAATACTAGAGACAATTTTAAAAAATTAATTTCATAACAGTTTTAAATTAAATTTTATTATTAATTTCACAGGTTTCCCCTATGTGAAATTGCTGCATATGATAATATACATCCATTGTATATGATAATTGTATAACAGCAACAATGCATATGATAATTGTATAACAGCAACATTGTATATGATAATTGTATAACAGCAACATTGTATATGATAATTGTATAACAGCAACATTGTATATGATAATTGTATAACAGCAACATTGTATATGATAATTGTATAACAGCAACATTGTATATGATAATTGTATAACAGCAAATATTGCATATGATAATATAAATTCTTAATGTTTTTTATATATTCCAGGTAAAAACTCATCCTCTTCCTCATCAAACATTTCCTGTCATTTTAACCAAAAAGGGTAAGACATATTTTTACAAATATTTTTAATTTTAATTTGATTCAAAAATTTAAAGAAAAATATTTTAATTGCTATTTATAAACTGAAAATTATTTCAGCATAGTAATAATAATAATTATTATTAATATTTTATTTCATTAATATTCTTATTTTTTACAATAACTATTTTTAAGTAATCGATGCATTAATTTCTATTTTGGTTAAACCATTTTCAAAACATTTTTATGAAGTTTACTCTGTGATCATCTTTTTCATTAATAAGTTTTGGTACTTTTCCATTATTAGCACAAAGCAAAGTATATGTCATTAATAGTCTCCATTTGATAAATAATACTTTAGCGGAATAAGTTTTAGTTTTAAATGTCAAAAATATTGCTTAGTTACCTAGTTTTTAAATGTTAAAATATTGATTTGTAAAAATTTTGTATAATTTTTTTCAAGGTTTTTATATTTATTATTTTTTAAAACTATTTTCTAAATTATGCACGTTTATGCATACATTTCTAACCTTTCTATAACTGAAATGTTGAGAGAAAAATTTGCTTTACTTTTCGATACACAAAATTAATCAAATAATCACATATTATTTTATGTTAACTGTTATCACTGTGATTATGGTTTCAAATTTATCCTATAAATCATTATTCTGATCCTCTGATAAGAATCTATCGTTTAGCTAACTAAACTAGGATAATTCGATTTATTCTTATCGTATTATTCTGGGTGGGATATTTTCATTCCTGAATATATTTTAAATGTTCACGTTTATGTGACTGATCAGAAAATTAAAAATGAAGAAAAGATAAGCGTATGCATCCCTATTGATAAATTAAAATTTATAGCTGTAGATTTTATGGATTTATCATTTTTAAAACTTTGATTAATTGATGATATTCAAATTTCCCAAATCAGAATTTTGATTCCAAAACGAAAGTTTTCTAAAAAGAAATTTACTTTGATATTTTAATTTAACCAAAACTAAAAATTACATAATTGATGTTAATAAAAAATTCATTTAAATTACAAAATTTACAATGTTGATATTGATGGTAAAAATTTATCTCTCATTATAAAACAAGAAGATTCAACCGGCATTGAATGGTTTTGATATATATCTTCATTATTTTATTACGAAAACTTTGTTAACAAATTTGATATAAACTAAAAATTGTGATTTAGACAATTTCCAAGTGAAAAATGTTTTATATATCTTTTTTATCACTGAGCTGTAATTATTATTGAAAATTATTTTAAAATGCCTTGATGTATGTAAAATATACCGTTATAAAAATAATAATGTATTTAGAATTATTTATAGATGTATTTAATCCGCATAACTTTTACTTTAAATTTATAATTTCCTTCCAAAACTTCTTATTAAAACTGATCTGGTTGGAAGCCGTTTTAAAAATGACGTACTGTGAAAAAATTATGAAATTTCTTGAGTTATTGACTGAAGTTATTGAAAAATAAATATAGGAGAAATGTTATAGTATTAGTTTTCAATAATTTATAATTTAAAAAACTTAATTTTGAATAAGAATTAACAATCAGATTGACTTTTGACTTAATCATGAGGTTGGAGCCTTTTTTAAAGAAATGACTTTGTTGTTGAAAATTGTGAAAATTATTAATTTATTGACTGAAATTATTGGTAAAAAAATAAAAAAAAGAATAAAAGTTATGTTATAAATTTTCATTTATTTTCCAAATTATTATAATATTAATCTTAAAAATTTATACTAATAGATAAAAAGTGAAAAATATTTATTGAGAATTCTGGGATGAGAGTGATTTCTTAATTTTAGCCAATTTTTTATTATATAAGGCGATTTATTTAAAATCCCCGCTTTAATTCTATCCATATAATTTTTTTTAGCAGGCCAAGCCATATTTGCTAAAAATAGTATAAGAAATAAATAAACTTAATTTAATTCCTTTATTAGCTCACATTCTCGCTATATATATCTTGTTTAAATTTTCAATCGTTCATAAAATATTTTTTATTCATCCACTCGAATCCAAATACATTTTTTAAACTTCTAGTGGATGACACTTGATGTTAATACAGTTTTTAAATATTAGTTCTGCAATTAAATTTAATTAATTTATTTTTTAGTTTTTTTAGATTTAAGTTGCATATATTTACCAATAGATGGCGCTAGATAAACTTTATGAATGAATGAAAACTATGAATGAAATCTTTATGAAATGAATGAAAAAAAAGGAATTGACTGTAATTTTTTATATTACTTGTTTAAAAGAACTTTTCAATGTGCTATTGAAGATTGTATGGCAGGCTCTACAATGAACATTGTCTAGTATTTCAGAAAACAACTCCATCCAAGCAACAAATCAAAGGCATAATAAAGTGACACCAATTATTGACTTTCATTCTCACGATCGATACAAGTTTTTACTTTTTGGGCTCACCGCCCTTTTGTTGAAGAATCAGCTCCTTTCTCCTTCAGGTCCAAAGGATGGAGGGAGGGAGGGCCAAGGGTAAACAGTCTTCTGTTTCCGTAGGGCAAAGATTATTCCCAACAGGGAAGAAAAGCTGATTTGTTTGAGGGTGATTTCCTCTTCTGTCACTGCAGGTGAAAGTGAAATCATCCTTCACGAACAATCAATTAAAATTGTAAGTTTGAGTTCTTTTGTATAGTGGCAGACTCAAATATTGACTTTAATTTCAGCGCGAGAAAAGTAAATTTTGCCATTGATTTAGCCTATAAAGACAAAAATTATATAGTTAAGTTCCAAGAAAGTAGTTCTGAAACAAAACATATAGTTTTTTTATCGTTTTACTTTAATATTATTAGGTTTATATATATAGTCCATTGATTACCGAAATATTCGAGAATTTATAAAATTCAATTAAATGCTATGTTAATGGTATAATAGCTTCATTTTCAGATTTAGTTAACCAGCT